>JABUQX010026231.1:2500-42714 GCA_015478945.1 Trachelipus rathkii
TCCTGTTTCTTTTTATTTTTTAAGTTCACTATTACCTACTATTCTTCATATTCTGTTCGTAGAGAGGTTGTTCCAAGTTCATCTTTCCGATTGAAGGTGATTGGTATATGGATGTGTTTTTAGACTGTATGACTATATATATGTTTTATATATATTTTTTCTTCTTAGGGATTTATACGTTTTTGAGATTGTTTTTTTTTGAAGGTTTGACGAAGTGATTTTGGATTTTTTGTGCAGTTGAAGAATATTTATTATTTATTTATAAAATGATTTCAAACAAAAAAAATCTTAACTTTAACGACCAGTGTTGGACGTCCAACTGAACCCACAGTTTATCAGGTGGTTAGGTTAAAGGACCTGATAGTTCCAAAGCATACTGTAAAGTATGTAAAAAGAACTTTGATGATCTATCTAACATGGGGCGCCAGCCGAAGTTTCACATTCAGGAGGGGAAACTCATTTGTAATTTAATCAAAACTCAAGCAAGAACCAACCATCATGAAAAACTTTCGTACGTGTTCTAATCATCCAAATATTAGTCGAAAGTGTGTGCACTGAAATTATGCCGCATTCCATCAACTTCTAATCATACCCAACCGATTGTAAATGACCCTGAGTGTTCCATTAATAACCAACCTAAGAACCAGTTTATTCAAATCAGTTTTCATCTTTTTGCATTCATCAGTGATGCTACAAGATCTGATAATATTATGGCATTAAAGGTGGTGGATGATAAATGTCTTTAAACTCGTGTGCAGATACAAGGGAAACATTCAAATTAATGTTTCCAGATGTGCTGTAGCTTCAAATTTAAAATGGGTCCGATGAAATGTAAATATGTGAATTAAACCATGGACTTGCTCCCTATTTTTTCTAGAAAGCAAAAGCACAATACAACTCTACTTTGCAAGTGGAAGCTGCATTCTAACCTTGAATTAAAATTTCAAGAATATTTTTGGATGGTGACTGTCTTTTTAAGAGACTTGATTGTTTTTTTTTTTCTTCTATAGTTACTGGAATCAATGGTTAATGGGAATGTGGCAAATTATTAAATTAGGAATGATATTTTCGCATGGAAATGCGAAAGTATAAGGAGGGTTTTCTATAAATTAAGCAATTTTAGTGAAGAATTCTGAAAGAACTTAGTCTGATTTCTCAAAGAACAGTGCACAATGGTATAAGATCTCATGAAAGTATTAATAAAGTTCCTATCACTCAAAAATGTTGACAAATGTACGAGCCTGCCCATAGGAGATATGAGAACATCTCAGAGTAAAAACAGAACCAAAAAGAAGAAGAGAATAAAAAGGTTGAAAAAGGAAAATTATCCATACAGATCATCTACAAACTTGAAGAGCAAAGAAAGATGTTAAAACTGAAAGCTTTGACAGAAGAAGGCGCTATAAAATCAAAAATTCAGATGCTTGAGAAGAAAAAGTTAACCTAATCTCCCCATTTAGAACTTTTGTGTCACAGTGGACGTTAGTCACCTAGGCTATTAATGTAAACTTTAATTTATTTTCTTTTATAAATAAAACTTGTTTACTTTTGGAAAAAATAACAAAGGAATGCGTTGGGACGGTTATCGGGAAGGTATAGGCTGATTACTATAATAAAAAATATATTTTTTTAATTCATCCATGATGATTTACAATAATGCTGAGGAAGTCTTCATAATTTTAAAGATTTTAATCTTAATATATAGGATCCAATAATGATCACTACATTATTTTATACGCCAAAAATACGAACACGCTGGTCAGGGAAAATTTGCGGATTTGGTCGGGGAAAGTTCAAAATTCAAATTCAAAAATTTTCAAATGTGAACCTGATAATATATATATATATATATATATATTATATATATATTATATATATTATATATATATATATATATATATATATATATATATATATATATATATATATATATATATATATATATATATATATATTATATAATATATATATAAAATACATATATATATATATATATATATATATTATATATATATATATATATATAATATATATATATATATAATATATTATATATATATATTATATATTATATATATATATTATATATATAATATAATATATATATATATATATATATTTAGGGTGTATGTAACCGATACCAAAAAGAGGCCGATACCGATACTCTATTTTTTTTTTAGGTGCCGATACCCGATACTTTAATTAATATAATAAATACACAGTAATAAGATAGAACATTTGTGTACTGCTAGGCAACTCAGGATTTCATTCCCTGTACAACCAATGCTTAGTCATTTATTTCATATTTGGTTGTGCCCAAGTATATTTATTTTATAAATTAAAATAGTATCTTTAAGGAATAATAAATGCAAATATTATAATAACTTTTTTATGTTTGTGTTTATTCAAAAACTATTCCATTTCCATTTTCCAGTAAGTATTAATAGCCTCGTGGCGCAGGAGGTTGAGTCACCGCCTCTCATACGAGAGGACGCTGGTTCAAATCCTCCGCGTGCAGTTGGGTTTATCTAACCTGGCGGGCAAGAATTAAAACTTGACTGCGAACACGTTGGTGGCGCTGGTTTGGGATAGCCGGCCTTAAAGTTCGATTTCCTGTGGTCCCCCCGTGTTACCCCCTGCATAGGGGATAAAGCACGTTAAAAGGTAGTTTTAGTTTAATAAAGTTTAGCTACTAGCTTTTATTTTTTAACGTGATTACAATTTACAAGAAGATTCTTTAACTAGCTATAATATAAAGAATAAAAAATAATGAAAGAAGAGACTCAAATTAATTCACTGTAAAAGACAAAATAAAAAAGCGCTATTACTCAAACATGGCATAATAATAATATACTCCTTTAAGATAAAGATATATATCATTCAATACTCAAATTCAAAAATTCTCAAATTGTGATGCAAAAGCATTAAGCTTTAAACTAGTATCTGGCGAGAGCCTGTTCCTTTTTGGAGTGTTTACATTCCCACCTACACTAAAAATACGCTCGCTCTCGACTGATGAGGGATGGGCTGATATAATTATTTGCTTGCAAGCACTGATAATAATGGAAACCTTGGCCCATTTTCATGCCACCACATGAAAGGATTCTCTTCTGTAGGCAGCATCTCCATGTTTTCGTAGAGCCTCATCTCCTCTTTCACAGATTGCAAATTTGAATTATCTTTGCTCCTTGATGACTGTCTCTTCAGTTCTTCGGTCGGGTCCTTGGTGGGCGTTTCCTCCGCCGCTGAGTAGGCTCGCCTATGCGGTTCCCGCCCCTGAAGCTTATCAAGTCCAACATATCCAAATCCTCTTCATCTTCAGTAGGTGTTAT
This sequence comes from Trachelipus rathkii, assembly GCA_015478945.1. Classification (NCBI taxonomy): domain Eukaryota; kingdom Metazoa; phylum Arthropoda; class Malacostraca; order Isopoda; family Trachelipodidae; genus Trachelipus; species Trachelipus rathkii. The sequence goes on from JABUQX010026231.1 coordinate 5,833, forward strand.
TTGCTGAAACCACCAGTCACTATCAGTGGCTGTTGCCAGGGGTTGCTGATAAGGCGGCTTACACTTCTGTGAATCTTTTTTTTTTTGTCACGCAAGCAAGCTCCTCGGTTATGCTATTTAAATGCATTCTAGAAGTGGTTCACCGTCGGAGATGAAATTCTTGTGGGGTTTCAGCTAGCTTAATGATTTCTTTATTAGAACCTTTTATTTTTTTTATTTTATTTTTACAGTTGTCACCGCCGCTCACGGGCAGAAAACCCTATTCAATTAGGGGGTGTTGAACGCCTCAAAAATTCATTTAACGCAAATTACGCAGATGAGCATAGACGCAGGCTTTAAAGTGAGATAGATAAAATTGAGTAGGAAACACAGAAGATGGAACAGAATTCCACAGAACAGAGATGGCAGGAAAGAAGGAAGCACCGCAGTGAACTAGTCTGGAGTTACTAATATCAACACAAAACTCATGTGCCGACACCGCACCCCTTGTGCCACGAGGGGGTAGTAAAGGTGGTGGTACGCGAGTGGAAAGTTCCCTCGAGCACTTACCGCTACGCTACCTATAGAAAAGAGATAAAGCACCAACATCGCGCCTCAAAGATAGATGGTCAAGTGAACTAGAAAGTACAGGACAGTTTATAAGCTTTTTGGCCTTTGACTCGACCCTATCCAAAGGCCGGGTGAAACCAGAGCCCCCCCCCCCAGATATGAGAGCAGTACTCCATAAAAGGGCGGATGAGACCCTTGTATAGCTGGAGTAACTGAGAAGAGGAAAAAGGTCTCGCTGTCTAAACAGGACTCCCAGTTTCTTTGAGGCCGCCCTAGCAACCGTTGTGATGTGAGGTTTCCAAGACATTTTTTTGTTTATGTTAAGGCCAAGGATGTTTATATTGTCAACAGGAGAGACGAGAGAACCGTCGAAAGAGATAGGAAAGTTGGAAGGTGTCTTAGAGAGGGAGATTTGAAGAAGTTGAGTTTTTAAAGAATTAAATTTCACAAGGTTGAGACGACCCCTCCCTGAAATTCTATCCAGATCATCAAGAATAGAATCGGAAAGATTAAGACGAGAGGCAATTCTAGAAGTAATAGATTGAGCAGAATTGAAATGAGTTGAAGAATGAAGGGTCGAGTCATCAGCATATGAGTGGATAGAGATAGATGTGCAGGTGAGAAGATCATTAAAGAAAAGCAGGAATAAAGTAGGAGAAAATACAGAACCCTGAGGAACACCACTATTGATAGAAAAAGAAGAAGTCGCCCCATCAAACGCCGTATTAGCGATTTGAAAGAAAGAAGGTAGACATAGGCAAGCAAAGAGAAGGAGGAAACTCAAAGGATGGGAGGTTGGAGAGCAGTGACGCATGCAACCCGGTCAAAAATTCCTTTGGATATGTCAGCGCTCACACGCAAGTCTCCCCGTAGTTCCTAAGAGCCGAAAACCATAAATCTGTTAAATAGGAAAGTATATCGCCAGTAGACCTCGAGCGCCGAAAGCCGTACTAGCGATCGGAAAGAAGGGAATGAGATTCCAGATGGTCTAAGAAGTGAGAGTTGAGAAGGGTTTCAAAGATCTTAGATGGAATACAAGTTAGTGAGGCTATAGGGTGTAGTTAGAAGGATCAGAGCGCTTCCTTTTTTCGGAACAGGTTAGAACATATCGCCCTTCCAACACTGAGGGAAAGTGTTAGTATTGAGGCATAGAGAATATAGTTGAACGAGGGGCGGGGTCAGCACGGAAGCACACTCCCTCAAAACTCGGGGAGGAATGCCATCCGGGCCACCCGCCTTCCTAACGTTCATAGATTTCAGGAGCCCATGCATCCGATCAAATGAAATCACAGGTAAAAGGCATAGGACACCTAGAGGAGAAAAGGAGGAGGAAGAGGAATGCCAGAATCGTCCAGGTTGAGTTAGAGGAAATAGGAAAGGACAAAGAGATTGGCCTTTTCAGTTGGAGTATTAGCAACAGAACCATCAGAGCGAATAAGAGGAGGAAAAGATGATTTACAGAAGTTGTTAAAAATGTTTTTGGCAAGAGGTCAGAAAGATTTGTCAGTATGAGAAACAAGGAGATCAGCGCACTTTCGTTTAATGAAAGTCCGCTTTGCTCGTCGAAGAGTACCCCTGCAACGATTTCCAGCTGAATGAAAATTAGCAAGAGTGATAGAAGAACGAGAATTTTTCCACACCCGATACGCACTGTCTTTAGCCTGAGTGGCCATAGAACAAGCACGACCGAACCATGGATTTTGAGGATAAAAAGGTTTATTCGAAGAAGGAATGAATCTGCTCATCCCATCAACGATTACAGCTCCCACTTTATCGGTAGAAGCTGAAGCGTCTTCAGAGTCAAATCAGTCACTCCAATTATAGTTAGCGTAGAAGCAACGCAATACCCTCCCATTCGGCCCGATCAAAGTGCCAGAAAAACCGCATATGGTAGAATGGAGCTGTTGGAGAAAAAGTATTAAAATTACGAGATACAAGGTTGTGGTCAGATTTACCGATAGGAGTGAAGGTGGTGTATTTATTGAGAGAAGGACTAGTGGTGAAACATAGGTCAATTATGTTCAAGAATTGGTTGGGACGATCCAGAATGCTTGTAGGTGCTTTAATTAGTTGCTCCAGATTGTTGAGAATACTGAATGATTCGGCTTACTCCCCACCTAAATCAGTATGAGAGGAACCCATCCATTCAGTGTTGTGTACATTGAAATCCCGTAAATAAATTACCACAGTATTTGGATTAGAAAATATAACAGTTTCGTGAGAAGTAGTGAGGGAATCAAAAAAGCATGAAAATATATATATACTAACAATAGCTTTTCAAAGAGTATTAAAATGAAATCGTTTATATAATAAATTAGTTGAAAACCTGAATCTTATTCACATGAAAACTATATTTAAGTTCAGCATTACTCCAACACGTTCAAACGCGCACTGTCTTGCATGTTACCTTTTAAGAGATGCTAGTTGTTGATAGGGACATAGGCGAGTTTACCAACTATATCTTAAGAATTAAAGGAAAGTCATTGCGTTGACAAACATTGAAATCGCCAAGAATGGTAATTTAGGAGAAGATAGGAGAATGTGCTCTATTTGAAATTTCAACAGTCGAAGAATTTAATATAGATAAATATAGAGAACAGATAAATTTAGTAAGATAGGAAAATTTAGAATACTCCAAATCAGAGACACTAGACTGACTAGAGCATACGTCATTGTGCACATCTGCCCAACAATCCGCCAATTGCTGAAATTTGTTGATATAAAGTATAAACAGAGTAGGGCTTGCTATCAAAACATCAAACGCCTGAGTTCCAGTTAATAAGAGGTGGATCTAGATGAGGAAAGGTGATTTTCACCAAAGTGGAAATTAGATTAAAGACAGCCAATGTGACAAACTAATGAAGAAAGGGGGCCGTGTATCAGAACAGGTAGACAAATTCATGGCGACACCAGCTCCATCACCGCCGGAAGATATCAACTCCCAAGTTGTGATGAGGGCAGGGGTGTATGAGGAGCTATTTTTGGAAACGCCCCTCTTGCATTTCCTGAAACTTGGCTAGTTTGGGAAATTTTGATGCATACATTAAAAGATAGTGTATTGAGTAAGTGCATATGGTGTGTGAATAAAGGAGTGTCACTGGACAGACTAATAGACACTCCTTTGTAGGCATTTAGGAAAACTTGGAAATAAGAACCACCATTGAGGAGAGGATAGGATAAGATGTTCTCTAGCACCGGAAATATTTCTCTCTCTCTCTCTCTCTCTCTCTCTCTCTCTCTCTCTCTCTCTCTCTCTCTCTCTCTCTCTCTCTCTCTCTCTCTCTCTTTCTCTCTCTTTCTCTTTTCTTTCCTCTTTCCTCTTTCTCTTTTCCTCTTTCTCTTTCTCTTTCTCTTTCTCTCTCTCTCTCTCTCTCTCTCGATCTCCTCTCTCTCTCTCTCCTCTCCTCCGTTCCTCTCCTCCTCCTCTCTCTCCCTCGTCTCTCATCTCTCTCCCTCTCTCTTCTAGTCATCTCTCTCTCCTTCTCTCCCTCCTCTCCCTCTCTCACTGACCTCTCTCTCTCACAATATAATTATATATTTATATATAATATATACTATATATATATATATATATATATATATATATATATATATATTATATTTATTTTTATAAAGAATATATATATATATTAATATATATATCAAAAATAAATAAAGAACGGCACATTTTAAAAATGACCCAAAATTTTTCATTTTATGAAGAAGTTAAAAAATTTTTAAAAAAACTATATATATATATATATTATTATATTATATTATATATATATATTTATACTATTAATTAATTATTATATATATATTTATTATAAATATATATATTTAAATAATTATTTTATTTTAATTTGGAAGATTTCTGAGAAAAGGGTATATTATCATAGGAATTTTAATAAGGAAACTCTATGAAAGGTGTTGGTGGTAAGACTTCCTGAATGGAATCAAAAGTATGTATGACCGATAGTGAGGCGTGTGTGAGAATAAATGGAGTTGAAATTGATTTGTTTTATATTAATAGCGGAGTGAGGTAAGGATGTGTTATGTTTATGGCTCCTTGGTTATTCAATTTGTATATGGTGTGGGTTATGAAAGAACTATAGGTGGGGGTGGCATGGGAAGGCGTTAAAATGATGATGAGTGGAGGGTGCCCTACGATTTGGTTTCGGATGATTTGGTGGTGTGTGGCGAATCTGAGCAGAGTTTGAGAAGATTGGTAGAGGGATTTTGCAATGTATAAAAGGAAGGGTTTGAAAGTGAACGTAGATAAGAGTAAGGTTATGGTTATGAGTGAGGACAGTCCTCAGTGTGAAGTTATGTTGGATGGTGAACAACTGGAACAAGTGTCCCGAGTTTAAATATTTAGATACAATATTTAGGTATATGTTGGATGAAAAGGGAACGGATGACGCAGAGTGTAGTAGGAAAGTTGTAAATAGTAGGAAGGTGGCTGGTGCAATTAAATCCTTGGTGGATGTAAAGGGACTTAAGTATCGAGTGCGCTAGGGTCTTACATGAGGGTATGTTAATACTTATGTTAATGTATAGTAGTGAGACTATGGTCTGGAATAAGATGTATAGATCTAAAGTACAATGTGTTAGGATCGACAATCTTTGGGGCGTGCTAGGTGTAAGAAGATTTGATAAAATGGGGAATGAACGCATTAGGGAGTTGTGTAGTGTGAGGAGTGGAGTAAATGAGAGAATAAATGAAAGTACATTGAAATGGTTTGGTCACGTGGAAAAGATGGATGATAGTCGGTTGGTTAAACGGATATATAGTGGTGAATGTACTGGGAATCGACCAGCTGGGAGACCTAAGAAAAAATGGGAGAGTTAGTAAGGATATGGCTGAAGGAGAGGAATGCGAGTTTGGCAGAGGCGAGAAGGAAAGGTGCGTAACAGGAGTGAATAGCGAGTTTTGGTGATGGTGGGGTATGGTTGTGGCTCATCTGGGCCAAGGGATGAACTCTACATTGACGAGATTCCATACTGAGAGTCCGTCGCAGTCCCGTAACCCCTAGATTTGATTTTTCTGACTGCGACGATTTCTCACTTAAAGGTATAAAGGGGGAGGTGAGGCAGGGCTTTCTTTTAGCTTTGCGTCATATTCTTCTACTACTTTTCTGTTTCCGTTGCATGTGACCCACCTTACCCCCAGTCTGGGGAAAGAAGGTGGGTGATGATGATGATTTTATATATATATATATATATATATATATATATATATATATATATATATATATATATATATATATATATATATATATATATATATATATATATATATATATATATATATATATATATATATATATATATATATATATATATATATATATATAATCAAGATGGCTCCATATTCTCTCTCCTAGAAATATTTAATATTAAAAATCTAAAAAATTCAAAGCATTAGGGCCAGACCAAACAAACATGTAATGTTCATCTCAAACACTTAGGAACCAAAGCTATTGCAACTCTCACTCAAACATTTTTTAACACGGCATGGCTAACAAACAATCTCCCTTCACTCGGGAAGAATGTCCACACAATTACTATGCTAAAGTCTGATAAATCCACTTAACGATCCTGCTTTCATGTAACCCAATTTCACGATGCTCCACATTATTTAAAGTATTAGGAAAATTAATCCTCAATAGAACTTCTCCCTTTGAGACAAAATACTCCACAACTACTCTCCTAATCGAATTAACACAACACATCCTCACTGGCTCTAACAAAAATCTTTCCCTCCCCCCTTCTCGCACATTTCTAGTAGCAATAGACACCAACAAGGCATTTGACACAGTCTCCCAGTCACATTTTAGGAGATAAGTGAATAAATACTAATATGACTGTTATGGACGAAAAAGGAATAGCTAACTTTCAGTCAGGTCGCCCAGTTAAAGTCATACAAACTATACAATAGCGTCCCTCAAGAAGCCATCTTCTCACCAACACTTTTTAATCTCTTTGTCTTTATGCACTACCTTCCAAACCCCACATTCCCTTCTATGGAAATTGATAGCTATGCCGACAATCTAACAATTACGTCTCAAAGGCCCGTCCAAAGACAGCACGCATAGAGTTACAACGCTATATAGGCCAGCTGGAATAGGCTGTCAAAGAACAGAATGATTGAATCCCCTAAAAAATCCATAACGTTACTCACACCAGATAGGAAAGAATCAAATTTTCATTCAACAATTTGCCTTTCAAATAATTGACTCCTTCCTTTACCCACCATCTTGCACTTGACTTCCGACACACACATGATATTAACCTCCCCACTTAAACAAATCTTGGGCTTAACTTCCGACACACATACGACATTCCCCCTCCACATAAACAACATTACATCCAAAGCCACACACATTAAAAGCATTGAGAGCGCTAACAGGAGCAAACTTTAGCCAGCAGAAAGAAACCAATTATAGTATGCAGTCATTATGCTCATCCCTCTCTAAATTACGTATCGCCCGCATGGGCCCTCACAATTTCAAAATCTAACATTCAAAAACTAGTTGTTGAAAATAATGCCCTCAGGATTATAACCGGATTCCTCTCCTCTACATTTATACACCACCTTTGACTGAAACACAAATCCTTCCTGTAAAGGGCCACCTTGACATGATAGGTTGTCAATTTTACAGTAAAACACTCACAACATATTGCCCTCCCGTGCATCAAACACTATATCAATCACCTGCACCTAGAAGATGAATGCTACACCAGCGAAATATTATTTTAATATTTACACCAGATTGCCCACTACACCACAAGACACCACCATAATTAAACACATTCGCACTCAACTGACCCAAGAAACTATCTCCTACCAAAACAACACCATACTCCAAGCACGTCCTCCCGAAATATCCAACACGGAACTAACCTCGCATCCCCAAATGGGCAATGCTGTCACGGCTTCGCTCTGGGAATACAAATTTAATTATTTCAACAATCTTTTCCACTACTGTCAAAGATGCCATTCTCAATCAATTGATAACACAGAACATCTCATTATAGATTGCCCAGCTTTAGCGAACATCAGGCGCAATTTCAGTATTCTTAATTTAACGAATCTCTGGTCTCAGCCGGCATTGGTGGCGGAGTACCTTGGGGGTCGACCATTTATCGTAGGAGTGGAGTGGGGGCGACAAAGTAAAAGTATATATATATATATATATATATATATATATATATATATATATATATATATATATATATATATATATATATATATATATATATATATATATATATATATATATATATATATATGCACCAAAAAACTTTAGAAAATTACAATAAAAATTTAAACAAATCACTAGCTTTCGAAATCAGATCCCTATCCCCTTTTCAAGTAATAAAAACTGAACAGTAGAAGTTAAAAGTAAAACTTAAACTTAGTTTTCAAATTTTCGTATTAAACTATGATAAAAAGTTAAAAGTAAAACTTAAACTTAGTTTTCAAATTTTCGTATTAAACTATGTTATATAGCATCTCCTCCTCTCGTTGCCATCAGCCCTTTTTAAAAAAAAATTATTTTTTTTTTTTTAATGAAATGTTTGTTACTGTGTCCATGTTAAAAAATCCTTTATTATTGTTCACGCATTTCATATTATAATTAAAGATTCTAGTAATCTCTTGGAGTTAATATCTTCAATGGAAGAAATAGTAGAGTAACTTTCCATAGTTACCTCATGATTTTGTTTTTTATTACTTTAGAGTGCCGAATTTAATCATCTATTCTTAGCCTTTAAGAATGCTGATATTTTCTTCTGATATCATTCGTTGCTGATATTTTCTTCTACTGATATCATTCGTTTCCCCCTACATATACTGTATTACAATCCATAAATCCTTACATATACTGTATTACAATCCATAAATCCTATATTGTGTACCCCAATTCTGTATTTTTTTTTTCACGCTAATAGTCGCTTTAAATTTTTTTTTTTTTTTTTAATATACGGGACCGATTGTGATAAATTTATGTTCTCTGGGATATACTTTTTTTATTTAATTATATATATATATATATATATATATATATAAAAGTATATATATATATATATATATAGTATATATAGAAGAAGCGCAGCAGGCATATATATATATATATATATATATATTATATATATATATATATATATATATATATATATATATATATAGTCCGTAAAGTCATGGTACTTTTGAACGGTCACAGAAAGCAACAAAAGAAGATAGAAAATGTAAATCTTCACCAAATAAAAGGGAAACTCTCCAAGTTTGATGACGCAACACCACGAACTTCGGGGCAGCGGATCAGGCCACGTTCAGGCCATTCGCGATGTGGACGTTACATAGGAAAGTTCAGTGATTTCTGTGGCTTGCTAAATTCGAATCCGTGACCAAAGTGCAATGTGAATATCGTCGCGTGTACAACGAAGCTCCACCACATAGGAATAACAAACATTACTCGGTGGGATAAGCAGTTGAAGGAGACCGGCAGTGTATTGGACAAACCCCGTTCTAGTAGGCCATTGGTAAGTGACGAGTCTGTAGAGGCTATACGGGAGAGCTACCTAAGAAGCACTAAAATTGGCGTGTGCTCGACTATTGCACCTAAGCAAGACTACAGTTCATAAGGTGTTAAAGAAACGTCTACGTTTTTCGGGTTACAAATTGCAGCTGTTGCACGCTATCAAACCCGCGGATGGACCCAAACGATTCTCGTTTGCTACAGATATGCTTCATGAGATCGGCAATGATGAACGATTTCTGCAGAAGATTGTGGACATGTTCATCGCCATAACGTCCGAATATGGTCAGCTTAAAATCATCGTGCCTACGTAGAGTACGAACGTAACAGCCCTAAAGTGAACGTGTGGTGTGGCCTGATGCATGTGGCCTAAAGTGAACGTGTGGTGTGGCCTGATGCATGATAAAGTGATAGACCCATTTTTTTTTGCGAAGCAGACTATTACGGGAAGCAACTACCTTGACATGTTGGAGTTGTATTTAGTGCCACAATTTTCAGAAAGTGTCATCTTTCAACATGACCACGCTCCTCCACATTACGGCGCCATTGTCCGTGAGTTTCTGAATACAACAATCCTCCAGCGGTGGATAATCAGGGGTTCTGTCACGCCATGGCCACCACGATCCCTAGATCTAACGCCCTTAGACTTTTACTTGTGGGGTTATGTGAAGCAACATGTCTACAGTGAACGTATCAATGACATTAATCATTTAAAACAGAGAATTACAGACGCTATTCCCTCTGTTACACCAGACATCCTTAACCGTGTGTGGGAAGAACTTGATTATCGTTTAGATGTGAGTAGGGCAACACATGGAAGCCACATCGAACTGCATTGAATAGGTATGAAACTCGGAGGATTTCCCTTTTATTTAGTGAAGATTTCACATTTCTATCTTCTTTTGTTGCTTCCCTGTGACCTTTCAAAAGTGCACCATGACTTTACAGACATACTGTATATATATATAATATAGCAGGTATATAGAAGAGGCAGTATATATATATATATATATATATATATATATATATATATATATATATATATATATATATATAACGAGGTGGAGTCAGAAAATACCAGAACATTCCTATTAGTCTTAACATCTTACAATGTAATTAGCGCGTGTTGTGAGAAATTTTCGCGCAGACATGTAAGGACGTGTATCAGTAGCGTATGGCAGTGCTGAGCATGTGTCCGTGTTTACAATTCAGTTTGCTTTGAGGCACTTTCGTTGTGTTGTCTGAAAGAATGTTAATCAAGAATGGCCCACTTTGAGCAGAGAGCAAGCATTAAATTCTGTCAAATTACGGAAAACGTTTACAAAAACATTCAATTTGATAAAAGTAGTGTATGGGGGGGGATGAGCCATTATCGCCAACCCGAGTTTACGAGTGGTATACGCACGTTAAAGAAGGGCGGGAGTCGCTGGAAGTTGATGATCGTGTCGGCAGATCACCATCAGCGCGTAATAATGACACCGTGGCTAGAGTTCGGGAGGTAATCCGAAATGACCGGAGGTATACCATCTATGATGTTACCAATATTATCGGGATTTCTCATGGCGGTTGTTACGCGATCCTCACACTCACACAAGACTTGAACATGCACCGAGTGTGTACGCATTTTTCCCTAAGATTCCGCACCCAGGAACAGTGTGAAGATTGGACCTACATAAGCGGAGAGCTCATTGCTGTGGTTAATGCAGATCGAGGATTGTTGAATAGGATAATAACTGCCGCTGAGACGTGGTGTTAAGTGTACGACCCTCAAACGAAGTGTCAGACCTGTGAGTGGAAATCTCCGAGCTCACCACGAAAAGGTTCGAGCATATCGCTCAAAGGGGAAAGTCATGCTGGAGATCTTCTTTGACATTAAATATCTCGTGCACTTTGAGTTCATGCCTCTTGGCCCTACAGTTACCAAACATATGTACGTTGATATTCTCCGCCGCAGTTACCAAACATATGTACGTTGATATTCTCCGTCGTCTTCTTGGTGCAATCCGATGCAAGTGTCCTGAGTCCAAGGAAGCGAAAAATTGGGTTTTGCACATTGGCAATGCCCTGGCACATCTTTCTCTCCTGTTCCTGTACTTTCTCACCTCCTTACTCCCCCAGATTTGGCTTTTTTTTCCAGCTGATTTCTATCTTTTTCGTCCTCGCATGGAGAAGGATACCGTTAAAAGAGGCGACGATTTTCAATCCAGGGCAGTTGAAATTCAAGTAGTCTACGTAACCGCGTGCCTAGGAGGTACAAGAAGATGGCTTCACATCAAATGTTTTGAGCAGTGGTACGAGTGCTAGCAAAAATGTGTGACATCGCACCACCCGTCATCTTAGCATACCGCACCACACCTCACCAGGAGCAAACCACAATGCACCGCACCGATATATAATATATACATATATATATCATATTAATGAACTATATATATAGATATATAGTAATATATAAGTATATACTCACTAATAACTAATATCCACAAGGACCGCACATATATATATATATTATATATATATATATATATATATATATGAAGAGCACTTCGTTCTCTCCCACCCACCAATCATTGTTTTTGGGTTGGTATTATTATTAGGATTCTGGCGGCCAGCTGTAGATGGATAAAGGTCTTAGTTCTTTATTAATTTTTGAAACTTTCACCACCACCTTTTTAATTTCCAATTTGTTGAACAGTACCTATCTTGTTTGCAGTCTTGTTGTTCATAACCAAACTCAATTTTTTAAGGGCACATATAATAATCACTTCTCTGTTCCTTCCATAAACTTTATCCTTTATTTTTACTCACAGGCGGTTGATCTGCGTATGTTTACAAGGTCTGTTCTAGTGTTAGTAATTTTTAGGCAAGAATATTCGGCCCAAGGGCTTAAGACTTTCTTGCCAATATATGATTAAACTTATTTCTGTTTATTTATCTCCCGAATCTAGTAACTATTCTAAACTCTTTGAATATCTAACTAAAAATAAATACTAATCTTTGCCTTAATTCATTGTTCTTGGTGATTTCACTATTCACCACAAAATATAGCTTTTCTCTACTTCTCAAAGTATAGCTGATTTCAATAAAATCCATGAGCAGATAATACAGCCTCCAACACGTATCCTTGATTATCTTGGAGACAATATCAACACACTAAAACTTATCTTAACTTTAAATCTTGCTTTATTTCTTCCTGTTATCCGCAGGCAAATAGTCTCAAACCTTTTAGTTGAGGAGAAACAATTTGTACCGCTTCTTAAGATGCTGAAACACAGCCGACTTGCAGTCCTGTCTTTTTGTTTGGTTAATTCTTAAATGGATATGGTTGCTTTCTGCTTCGGTTGGTGGCAGTCCTCTTTGGTAGATGATCATATGAGCGTATAACCTAACTATATAGTATAGTACTTATCGATATGATACCTTATATAATAATATGTATTATATATATATAAGCATACTATAATATAATATAATATATATAAATATAACCTAATATTATATATACTATATGTACTCACTTTAGATAATATACTATATGCCAAGGCTCTGACAGATAACCGCAGGATAAAACGAAGACAGGGTTGCGACGACAGGCCTAGCAAGCCGGTGGAGTTAAACAATCTTCGCGCGAGAAAGTCTACTTCCAGAGCACTGCCGGAACTTTTTAAAAGCGGAACTCGGAAGCGCAAAATCGGTAATATGAGTATCGTAAAAAACTCACAGTAGACCTTGTACTGAGTAACAAATTGCGAATATCATATTGAGTGAGATATCCGTAGGAGGAGTGAGAATAAAAAACTAAAGAGAGAGAGACGGATGAGAATGTCCTCTTGTAGATGGGCTTGAGACAAGGACATTGGGGATAGGGATGGTGGAAGAGATATAGGTGGAGGATACACTCTGATGGTACCTTTTCTGTGTTACGACTCCGTCAGTTTTGAATTTTTTTTTGTTTTTGTTTTTTTAATATATTTCTAGTATATGATCCTAACAATCGATTTAAGTGGTAACGATGACACAAAAATATATAAGACCTTTTACCTTTTACGACTCCTTCATTTTAATTTTTTTTTTTTTTTTTTTTTTTTTTAAACTAAATAGAATACAAAGGTAGGATACTAAAGATGTGCAGTGAGTCCGGGTCTCCTGGCCTTCCGGGGAAGCGATCGGGTATGGACGGAGTTCCGCCTCCCTCCGTGATAGGGTTCTCCGGGATTGCCCTACCGGTTTCCTCGCCCCCCCCCTAACGGGGTATTGGAAAAGCGTCCCCCCTCTGTATGGGTGTCCAGATTGTTAGCATTATCAGCACCTGTCCTTCCGTGTCCGGCTCGAGTCTCGCCACACTAATTTCTGTTTTTGTTTTTACCATCTTTTCGTAATAAGCTTTATATCCTGATTCCATTCCAAATATGTAATTGGTTTTGTCTGTAAGTGTCGTAACATTTCGAGATATTTATAATTATTTTTAATTTTTTGTAATAAGGCTTCTATACGCTGATTCGCTCAAATAGTTATATCTCGTAATTTCTTGTCTGTACCGTGTCGTACTTTGTCGAGATGAGTTTCATTTTTTTTTTTGAACAATATTTTACTTAATGTGATTTTTAAAAAAATATTTAAATATAATTTCGGAAACTTTTGCAATCATGATACCGAAATAATTTAAAATATTTCGAACTTTTGAATCATGTCCGTTTACCCAACTGAAATTCAATCTGTTAATATGCATACTAGTAGAGCAATATACTTTAAAAAAAAAAAAAATCAAAACTGACTGGAGTCGTAAAACAAAATAGGACCTTTGATTGTACTTTGTGGACAGAAGAGAACGGAAGAAAACAACGAGTTGCCATCATAGTAGGTACCAAACTAGATCGCAAGTACATATCATGAGAGTTGGATGCGTAGCGTTAGAGATTGATGAAGTGCGCTCTGAGTGTAGATGGATAGAAGACCCGAATTTATCAGGTGTATTGCGGATCCAGCTCAAAGTTAGTAGTTGGGGGGGAAACACTAGACAATTCTTAAAAGCGTTCTATGAAGGGAGCTCACATGGAAAAATGGTGGAAACAAGCTTGTTTATAGAAGATTTTAATGGAAGGGTAGGGAGAGAGCGAGAGGGAATAGAGAACACTAGGACCTTTTTGGCAAAGATACCAGACAAACCCAGCAGAGAGAAAAACTGATCAATTTTTTTGGTTAGAAATGGTTTGAAGATAATGAACGGATTTTTCATATCCGTAGGGAAGAACATAAATTTACAAGATATAGATGGAATCAACAGACCCTGGTTAATTGATCAAATATTAATAGATTACATCATTAAAGTTCTGTAAGAGAATAATAATTAATGTAAAGGTAATTCCGTGTATGAGCTTGGATGCTGAATCACAGACTACTAGTAGCAAATCTGAAAGTCAAGAAGATAAAACCACCCCAGAACAAAAAAAAAGTAATTAAAACTAAAGAATTGCAAGATGAGGAGGAAAATACGGAGGAGGGGAGAGTAAAATGGGAAAGTTTGAAGGAGAAAATTAAAGAGGAACCCTAGGAGATGCCGGAAATGGAATGGATTGGTGGAAATAGGAAGAAAAACACACAATGGTGGACAGAAAATGTCAGAGTTGCTGTAAAGAATAAAACTCAAAAGTTGAGGAGTTGGTTAAAAAGAACTGTTGAAAGTAGAAAGGAATATGTAAGAACATTAAATGAAGCAAATCAAGCAATGGAGAGAGCGACGGGAGAAATATCGCGGACGAGCCTGGAAGGTAGACCAATTTCTCCTCTAAACTTATGGTTCGGATGGCTTTGCTGTTGTACCATTAATGATGGAGAAAATTAACACCGTAAATGGAAAACTATTTGCTTACCTATCACTTGTTAATTCTAATAAACCTCGGAATATCAAATGTGCTAAGGGTTATTGCACTAAAAGTAGGTGATCCTACAGCGTTAGTTTTCTTTCCCCAATTTTTTTTTTTTTTGTAAACCTGCCTTTCCTACTCTTATTTGCTCTGATGAATCTGTAGCCATACATCTACTGAAGGGTATGATAGGAATTTAATAAAATACTATTTTATATATATATATATATATATATATATATAGTATATGCTTACATAATATTATATATATATTATAATATATATAATATATTATATATATTTATAGTATTAAATACTTTATCATATATATGGAACTACTATAACTAATAGTATAGAATAAGCCATATACTATATATGCAATAAGTATATATATATATATTATACTATATGTACATTTGATAATATAATATCTATATTAGACTATATTTATAGTACTACTATATAAATATAGTCCGAGGTATATATATATATAATAGAATAATAAATATATATTATATATATATAATATATATATATAGGATATACTTATATATTATATATATATATATACTGATATACTAATTTAGAAATATATATATACTTAATTAGGCTCAATATATTTATAAAGAACCTATAATGAATATCAAGTATATATATTTATATTGATTATATACCTATTAATTATATATATATATATATTATATACTATATAATATAAAATATAATATATAATATATATTATAATATATATAATAATATTTATATATATAAATATAATAATATATATATAACCAATATATATATTACCTATATATATATATATAATATATATATATAATATATATATATATATATATAATATATATATTTATATATATATTATATATATATGATAATATATAATATTATATATATACATATAATACTATAGTTATATATATATATATTATATAATATATATATTATATAATATATATATACATGTATATATATATAATATCAATATATGGTATAATATATATAAATTATATATAATATATATAACGATAATAATATATATAAAATATATATATATATAATAATACTTATATATAAGTATATATATATATTCTTGATATACCTGTATACTACAATATAAAAGTGAACACGTCGGGCAGGGCTCGTCCATAGAGCCCTGCGGAACTGCAGGCCCCCTCGCCTAAACACAAAATTTTCAGAATCTAAAGTCCCGACTCTACAATCGAGACATTTGCGTTATCTTTCCCTTGTAAAACTCCTCTCTCTCTCTCTCTCTAAGATCCTAAAAGGCAGTAACTCCTCACTGGTCCTTGCTTACTCTCATCCATCTCAGATCTCGCCACTCTCATCTCTCCTTCTCTTCTCTCGTCGCCTCATATCCTCGCACATAAGGCGTCGCTCCTTATCTCTCCAAGCTAAATAATGCCCAATGCCTAGTCATCAGTCTCCTCTCTCCTGTCCTCTCTCAATCTTCTCTCTGCTTCTTGTGCATATCGTCTCCGCCTCTGCTCCCTAAGTCGCTCAATTCCATCTGCTCCCTACCTCTCTCTCTCTCTTATATATATATATACTATATATATATATTATAAATATATATATATATCTATATAAATATATATATATAGTATATATACTAGTATATATATTATATATTATATATATATATATACTTTATAGTAAAATATATATATCATATTATAGCACTTATAATCAATACAGTCTCATATTTTCTCTGTCGAACAATTTATTACATAGAAATAATGGAAACTTCAAAAATCTTTTGTTCCGAAAATAGCTCTCCATACAACCGTAATATTTTAACTTATGTAAATCCGAGCGAGATGTGTCACCTTGATCGTAGCTTAATAAAGGTAAGCTGGAACAAAAAGTGTAATTTTCGCTTCTTGCTCTTGATTGTTTTCTCTTATGTTGTCTTTTTGAACTTCACATTTATTCCTTCTTTACAGTTTCGATCATTTTTGCATTTTAATGATCCTGTTTCGCAAAAACTCATTTCATTCCATAAGTGTACACATTATATATATATAATATATGTATACTCATAATAATATAGTACAGCTTAGTACTATTATATATGTATAATACTTGCCTATAAATATATAAGTCCTAATAATTTAGTAATATTAATAAGGTTATATATGACTAATAATATATACTTATCTATCTATATATATATAAGGCAGCCTTTAGCTTTTTATTAATATAGATTGCCTGCCAATAAGGTATACATGTTACTGACTTGGACTTAGCCGTACCTCACACCCCTTAGCAGGCACAAGAACCCCCTGACGTTTGACTCGGCCATGCCTAGCTCAGGCGACTGTCACTAGGTATAGCTTATTTAATATATATATTTTAATGACTATATATGCTAGATTAAAGCTAGTAGTAGCAGTGATACTACATAATATAGACTCATATTTAGACTATATAGTAATATATTGAGTCACTACTGCTACTATGTGATATATTTATTCATAAAAGCACTACTTCTATAGATATATATATAACTTATAATATATATATAGTACCTCACAATCAGCCTAGTCAGACCTTCTATATTGCATGCTAGGGACTGCTTACTGCCTGCCTAGCATTGCTCAGAACCCATAAGCCCTTGGTCCCCTCTCTCATATATTGGAGCTCTGCTCCAGGAAGCCGGCCAAACGTGCTCTTGGGCGGTTTCACAGCGTTGCGAGAAGAGGAGACTTAGTGTAGACGAACAGTTCCGGGCAAGGGGTGTATGAAAGCGGAGCACCCCCAGAAGGAGGTGCTCCACTTGTATCCTGGGAAATGTGACATCTGGTGCAAGTGGGGGAGGTGGCATTGTCTAATTTTGAAATCTATATTTATATTGTAAGAGTTTTGGGTGGAGACCTGATCTGTTCCGGGCGAGGTCAATTTGGCCTCTTCTGGAGTGTTTCTTCTATAGAGGAATTTTGGGGGAGGGGAGTTTAGTAAATTGTTATTTGGGAATTAAACAGCGGTTTTGTAAGTAGTGTTAGTTTATAGTCTGTTGTATGGAATATAGCGTCTCATCGCCATGACTTATTTGGGAACCTGCTGTCTAGGGCAGGAGAGGAGGGGGGAATATATGTTGTGATCAACTCTTATTAATTAGAATTTAGCTGTGCAGAGGAGTGCTTGCGGGGATTTTAGTCCTAAGTGTATGGGGCAGGGGATGGAGAAATATTTCGTTAGAGCAATAGAAGGCGCTTGTGGCTAGTTGGATTTTAGGGGTTTTTTGCTGGTAGAATTCCATGAGATCACGCCACCTCAAGGCGAGAATTGCGTAAATAGTTCCTGGTTGAGAGTGTACGCATTGGTGATAGTGTTTGCGAGGTGAGGCGGAAGGCAAGGGCCTGTAGTTCTGATAAGGAAGTAGTGCTTTTTAAAGCCCATGTTGGAATCTGGGAGGGTAATGAGAGGGAGATTTTGTTTAATATTGGTTTCTCCCAGAGTTTTACTGATGGAGGACGGAGACATGCGCGAAATTGGGACGGTAAGGAGGAGGGAAAATCTGGAGGTCCGATCTTCTTTAGGTTCTTTGAGGTATTTTGGGTAGTCAATGAATGCTTGTTTCTAAGTGCAGGGTATATGGCATTCATAGTTGCCCCAAGCAAATATAATAAGAATTTTGTTTGCGTGATGACACAGATATACAGGGCATGATGAATGGAGAAAGTGGACTTTTTCACTCGGAGGTGCTTTTAGAGTGTATGTGTATGTGAGCACCAAGAGTCTGGTGTCTCAGTCGTGGATAAATTACTGGTCTGAAGTTCTTTTACGCATTATATCAGTTGTTAAAATGCTAGGTGAGAGCTCTCTAGCTTTTTGAGGCTGTGACGCTATGTGTGTCATTGTTTGTTTTCCCTATTATTGGGAGTTGGTTTGCGAGAAATGTTAAGCATACATTGGTTTTGCTATATATAGAATGTGTCTGCTTGCCGTTGTATAGTCGGTTTCTAGG
Source organism: Trachelipus rathkii (assembly GCA_015478945.1). Lineage (NCBI taxonomy): Eukaryota > Metazoa > Arthropoda > Malacostraca > Isopoda > Trachelipodidae > Trachelipus > Trachelipus rathkii. Next base: position 24,777 of record JABUQX010026231.1, read on the forward strand.
AAGAAGGGAGGGAGTTTATGGGATGTGGATAAGCGCTGCCTGGCGGCAAGTTCATGGAGGAAGAGAAGGGGGTTATGATATGTGCTCAAGACGGAGGATTAATTTGATTAGTATTTTGGGATCGACTTGCCAGGTTTCTTCTATGTTAATCCATAGATTGCGCTGCATAGCGAGGTGAGTCAAATGTCTGCACTGTTTGCTATTGAATATGTGACATGATACCTTGAGTAGGCTTATATCGGGGACTTGCTTGGATGATTGTTGGGTACTGCTACGGTGAGCTCATGTTGACATGGTGTGGCCAGCGAAGAGGCTGGCGTTGGTTGGTCTCACTCATATTCACTTTGAAGTGACGCAGCTCATTAACTACTTGATTGCTGCGACTAGGTCAGTCTTAGCTTGACCTATACTACTTGACTTAGGCAGTACCTTCTATGAAACAACTAAACTCCATTTAGCTCATTAACGGCACGCCTGTCTCTAGTAACTTAGCTAACTGCCTATAGGCTAGAAAATAAATAACTTTCTATCAGGCAATAAGAAAGACCTAATATGTACCTTAGGTCAGTATACTACATATGCCTTGATATAACTATTGCCTAGCTAAGCATATATACCAAGCTTGCACTTCCTCTCCTGGCGCCTAGCTATATCTTATAAGCCTATGCCCTGGTAATAATATTAGGAGTTTGTCTTGATAGCACTGTACTATTAGGCAATAACGCTATTATCTTATATATACATAATTCCTAGCTCGAGGAGCGTTGATCAGTGGTGACTTGAAGAACGCAAGCTCTTACTATATTATTCTAGGATGTTTAAATATTTATCAAAATAACACTTTTTGAATGTAAATATAATGCTCACCTTGTCAATAATTAATAGATGGCCTATTAGATACCTCTTTTGCACTTGAAAAATCTGCCATGTTTAGGCAGCCTGCTTGTATTCTTGACTTCCTAGTATCTTTATGGACAAGTTCCTAACTTGTTCTTCTCAATAACTTTTATTCGAATTCATTCTTTATTTTAGCACCTATATGTATATTGAACACTCTGCCTTATGTGTACTCGATTTAAATCCTTCTTTTTAGAACTGATCTGTAGCATAGGCCGAGCACGACTTCAATTTATATCTGAACATCTTGACGCAAGTGCCTAAAGGACACGTCCAATGACTGCTATGTAGATAGGGCGTACAGCTGAGCACGATAAGTTCTCTTTTTTGAGAATTGATTTTCGCCTCGCTATAGCTGATATATTATCAGCATATTAGTATTATGCCATGACTCTCTCTCGCCTACGAGAATCCTTTGATTATGTACTGACGGAATAATTTGTGGACGACCATGCTTTGACTAGAACCCTCGCTCGTAGGAGCACCTCATACTTGCCATGCCTCTTTGTCCCGCTAGGCGTCGCAGGCTACTGCTTGACAGTAGCTCTAGATTCTAGGCGTAACCTTGGGCTTCTACTCCTTGATCTTATGAGCTAGAACTGCATCTCCGCCTAGTTAGTAATTGCTCTTCTATTTTATATATAGGATCATATGGGATGGCAGATGCTATTTGAATGTATTATATCTAATGATGTTCACACTATTTTCATATGTGAATTAGGTTCCCTTGCTGTAGACTAGTCATTACATGCACCGGACACATACTCTAGGCAACCATTCACCTTGATTGCCTCCATTGTTTAATTGTCACAGCCCTAGAGACTAGCTCCTTTATGCTTTTCCTGGTATTTTGTCTTTCCAAGCTGTCACATCTTTCCACACACTGGCCTCTCACAGTTTGTTCTCTTTGTACTCGTGACTCGGACATTGGCACATTACCTTCTTGATTGCCTGTTCTCCTCACTTGTGTTAGGTCAATCAAAGTCTTGGACTGCCTGACCCTAAGTGTGCTTCTGTTAAAGTTACCACTCTTTTTACGTGTTATCCTCTATGGTTATACTCTTTCTTCTCCTTTCTTTTCTTGTTGAAGATGCTCACGCTCTGGAATCCCTATAAAAAAGTCTGTTCTAAGAGAGTGATTATCAAAGCGTTCTTTCTCTAGAGAATAATGAAAGTGCATCTTGGGAGTGCGACGATATGGTCATTTCATTGCGTTGATTTGGTTGGTTCGGCATGACAACTAAAGGAAAGGCCGTTTGATTCGTCTTTTATGTTCTAATATAAAAAAAGATGGAACGAGAGAACCCTTTTTTTTTTCTTCCTTTTGATTTTTGAATTCTTTTTGTAATAGCCTAGTTTTTTTGTTTTACACTAAGAGAGTGCAACCATCAAAGTTCTATATGCCTGTCACTGGAGTGAAGAAGCACGTGAAATCAAATCTTCTTAAGATTGACTGTCACTGACACTGGAAAAATTAATTCGTACGACTGTCCATTGTTTGGATGCGTTTGTGAGTAAGAAAGCCGTATATACATGTACACTCATATTGGCTCTATTAAAACTAGATTCTATGACTCACTTACGAGATAAGCCTCAGACTTTAGAAAGCCCATAGCCTGCCTAGGCAGCACCTTCATATATACAAGTTTAGCCCATATAGTGTCGATCTGATGAGGACTAGGACCGTGAATTTGGAAGCAACATGCGCGTTAAATAGTCATATGGGTATTAATGAGTACCTTCTAATTTACATACCTATGCGTATGAGTGGCGGAACAGGGCAGCTCAACCTTACCACCTTGAATATTGCCCTTTTTTTTACGGTAGTATGCACGATGATTCATGCTGTTGTATATATATTTATGATATGACAAAAGCCCTATATAGCACCATTATAATAGATAAATCACTGTCCAAAATGAAATATTTAACAACTTATATAGTAACTTGATAGACTCTTCCAAATAGGTATCTAAATAATAGTATATACTAAATAATATTATACTATATATATATACTAGCCTATATAATAAGTATATGGCAAAGATATATACATAGTATATATCCTGGTTTTGTATCTAGGTCTGCCTGGGCAGACCTTTTTGATTGTCTGACCTAGGCCCGACCTGCTTGAGTGCACTGCCTAGTATAGACAGCTTTAAGACTGTCTTGGCATCTAGACTGTTTTTTTGCTTTTAATTTTAGGTAGTGAAGATGACTTGACAATACAATTTATGGAGATGTAAAGGCAAAAGAAGATGGAGCGGAGGCGATAAAAGGATGCTGATAATGTACTCTTACTATCATCATTGAGGGGAAAATTAACGTTAAGGGAAACTAGCGATATTTTAAGTATATCCCAGTAGGTAGCCTGAACTGCATGTGTGTAATGTTGATGAAGGAGTGAATGATTCACTAAGGCAGGAGGCGGGAGGTATTGTTTTGAAGTGCTCAGCAGAACACATTATTTTCAGCATTAAAGGAAATTGTTAAGATTTTATGTAGTATTTGAGTATTACTCAGCATCTGACATGCAAATTTATGTCGACCTTTGAAGGTTATCAGAAAACTAGCAAAGCCAGGTAACTATACATTCCATAATTAAAACGCACATTAAATGAAGGAGGTAAAGTTTTCGCGGCCTCTATACTCGTCATTGACCAATTACGGAATAAATTTAACCCACTCTTTCACAGGGAATAATGTATTAGAAATTCTTGATTTGTATACTCATGTGTTGTTTGTAAGTCGAGATATATGACACTGGAATTATTGTTAATTCTGCGCTATGCCCTTTATATGGGCAATAAGAGGAGGCACGGGATCTTCTAAGTTCTATTTTGTCTATGTATTGTTCTTCTTAATGTCGAGCTAGATAGTATTATGTAGATCTTATTTATTGCAGCTAAAAGACACAATGAGATCTTTTGTAAACGCTGCAAAATTTTGCTCGGTATCGACATTCTCAAATAAATTGAAAAAGTGGCTTATGTAGACTATTCAATATAGCCGCTTTTGTTATTGATTTTTTAGTAAATGTGAGTGGGGCAGTGATTCGAGATGTATTAAAATAACTGTTATTTAGATAAGATGTTAAGAGTTGAAAGAGATTTATTAGAAGTTGAATGCGCGGTTAGAAAGAGTCTATCTATTAAGATTTTAAAATTCTGAATGTTTTTCAATGGTGTATGATCGGTAAGAAATTGAAAGAGTTTTTTGTAGCAAATGGGTGTTATTTTCGCAATTGGTGCCACTAACATTATAATTAGTAGAAATTTGTTTAATAAACCTTTATTTCATTCTAACATAGTTTAGTTTAATAATAAAAAGTCTAAAAGACTGCTGAGTGGTAGTAAGCCTTGAAAGGTCTTGTTTTAATATTTCTTTTTTCAGATTATATATAATATATACCATATATAAATAAGACATATATATTATATTATATATATATATATTTACTTGTTAAAATATTTTATTATTAGTAGCTATAAATATACATTTGATAATATACTATTATATATATATATAGTAGTATATTATAAAATGTTACTATGTACTATTGGTAACATATAATACATGACTTATTAAAGAGGCTTTTAATTTATGAGATGGATGTTACCTATCCAGCGGCGAGATTTTTTCCAAAGAAATGAGAAAATTCGCTATTTAAGGAAAAGGTATTTTTTTTTAACAATGAAAACTTACATTATATAAATAGTTTTATGGAAAAAATTGGTTGGCATTTAAAAAATGTAATAAATCCGTTCTTATGATAACTATTTAGCAATTGCTAAGATGGATACTTTCATAAGTTATATACAATATATATATTATAGCATTGATTACTATATATACTGTAATCTGCTATCATATAATATGAGTACAGTATCACTTATATTATACTCTAAAATATATAGTTATTAGTCTCATATTTATATACTATAGTAATACTAAACTATATTATAAAATAATAGATAAAAGAAATTGGATATTTTAATATTTTACAATATAATTTTGTTTTTTGATCCAGGGTGGGGGCTCTCGGACTCCCCTCTAATTTATTACCACATGACTTGACTCCAGCATCCCGCACACTCTATATACTAATATATACCATATATTTAATGTACACAAATAATATATATTATAATAATATATAATATATATAGCTAATAACAGATATATTATATATATATATATATCTATATAAACATATATATTATATATATATATATAATAATATATAAACATATAAATTTTGATTATTTAAATATTTTTATATTTTTATTTTTTTTGCTCCCTCCTTTTTGGCTTTCGCCGCCCCTCTATATTATTACCGACTAGCACATCCCCTGCTTAGTTAAAGTAATGCAAAGATGTAAAGTGCGAAGTAAAATTTTTTTTCCTTTTTTTTTTTAACATATTAAAGGCATTATCACGCGCATAAATATTCCGCGAAAGATGGCCACGCGAGAGTCGGGCCGTCTCCTCGGTCCTGCATCCGGTAGGCTCGGCACGGGTGTCATATCTAATCAATGAGTTACATAAAAATCGTACCCTTATTCATACATTTCATATCTCCTCCTAGCTGCCCCCGTCGGCTCGACGCCCTTTAACAAGGAAATCTAAAATTTTTTTTTTGACAATATTTTCAGACTGGAACTAATGATTGCAAAACAAACACTAAAATATTAGATAATCTATATAAAAAATATCATAAAAATATAATATTATAAGAATAAATAAAAGCTTACAAAAACTTGCAACGAAAAAACATTAATAACAAGTAATTTCTAAATAAGATTTCTACAGTTGGGTTTTGAAAGTCTTTCTTTAAAGAGTCTGCGAGGGTCACACTGTTTAAAATACTATAGTTGAGGCTGAATGTTTGAGAGAAGCAAGAGGCTTCAATATTTGGAGTACCTCCGTTCATTATTTATTTTTTCATACCAGTTTCCCGCATATAAAATTCAGGAGTAACATGCGATAGGTTAAGTGTTCATTATATACTATCAGTATTATTATACCAGCAGTATACCGCATAAAGTACGGATACGTATATCTCACGTAGTAGTAAGGGACTAGTATAGTATATAATATTTGAGCTACTAGTACTATTAATTATGTGATACTGCCTATGGTTCCCTAGATATAGCCAGAGTACCTTGCTATATTGTAATAGGTAAAGCTATTAACCTTTGTGTGATTGCATTTTTGGCTGATATGCCTATATGACCAATTATACTCACTAATCTTGACAGTAGCATTAGTTACAGGATTTTGTAGTTATTTTTAACTGCAAACTGGATACATTTCATCTGAGAGTACTGTTTATAACAAAAGGCTCTAATAAAAATTTTGAGTCTATAGCAGTTGTTTAACATGAGTATTGTCTATTGACATGATAACCATCGTTTTTTAAAACTGGGTGTATTGTAAGAAGACCCTAATTTGTCTTGAATAGCTTTTATCTCCTTTGATATGCTCTAAAAAATCTCTATCTCATATGTCTCTTTCTACCTACTTATTAGGCTACAGCAACATGGTCCACTCGGTCGAGCCTTTTCAGGAAGGCATCTCATTTTAGAGGGTAAAAAGATTCACTCGTTTTGAGATATAGATCAAGATTAATTTATGATTAGCTCATATTTTGACCTAAGGCAGTTTACTACTTGCATTATTGAATATTAGACCGTGTCCGGGGCGATTATAGGAGGCGTACTTTAATTAGAGAACTTTGAACTATGAGGCATATGCTTATACAGGTACAGCTCTAGTACTTAGACTTGAATCCTGCTTAGTAGGACATAGTTTGGACCTTATTGTGGATACTATCTTGAACTTTAGCCTTACCGTAGGTTTCAGCCTATATCATAATATACATACTGCTACTTAGAAACTCTATGTACTACTATTTAGTACTTTTCGGCAAGTACCCTTTATATCACTTATATTCTTAACTATAAATTTATTTATCTAGACTGCCTATAGTTGGCAGAATTCCTTTTTTTTTGAGATTACATATTGTGTTCGTAGATTTCCTGCCTAATAAGTTATGTATTCTAAGCTCGGTATCATTAATTTTTCTTAACTCTACAATTATTAATGATCCTATATTACTATGCTCATTAGGCAAGATTATTACTATATTATACTATAATATATATCTTAATTTAATTCATCTCTTACTTTTATTCGAACTATGACCTCATATGTACCTAAGATAAGTCATATTACATTAAAATATAGTATAGTAACTATATGCAATTGCCTACTTTAATTTGATAAGTTAACATATACTTTCGCAGTCTATTATCTAAGAATAATAATCCATTTTTTAAACTGGTAGAACGGCTGACTCCCAGATTTATTATTATAGAATTAGATTTTAAAAATCAACACACAAAACGGTTTATTACATATGACAAAGAGACTAATTTACTTTCTATATAGAACAGCACATCCTTATAAGACGACTACTTGTTCTGTTCCTCAAAGGCCTCTTCTTTAGTGAAACTTATTAACTCTTCGACTTGAAGCACTCGATCTATAAGAGCATTAGATCTAATACTTAGTAACTTATGACCATGAGAAGGACTGTATAAGATATATTGTTGTTTTTATGGTATATGTTTAATGTATAGGGCCGGTGCCTAGGACGGACGTATTGTACTTATGAATTCTGAGCGTTGAGGCTAGTGCAGCTTATATATAGTAAGCCTAGTTAATACTTGGGTAAGTAATCGTGGGCCTGAATATGGGCCCATATGGGATAGGCAGTGAGACTATAACTCGTAATTCATACAAATCGCAGGGGTGGCACTTTAAATATAGCTAAAGCCTTTTATATATATTTGACTAGTGCTCTCAATGTTCTTAATTGATGTCGTGTATGCGGCGATATTTTTATTAGCCAAATGTATTTTATTTTCACCATCAAAGATATTTAGTTAGGCCACATCTTAATATACCTATTGTACCTGCCTGCATATTATTTTGAAAATTTGTACATTTATTAATGCCAATGTAGCAGCTCTATAACAGCATTGCATACTAGCCTTTGCCATTTAGGACAGTTCTCAAATCATGCTTTTATTTGATAATTTCTGACCCTACATTTACTTTCCTTAAAAGTATCTTAATTTCATTATATTATTCATCTTGATTTCCTTCCAGGTTAAAACTGTGGACTGCCTGCTCTAGGCAAGGTTACCTATTTTTATTATCCGTTATTTGTTTTTGTTATTTCCATTTATTTTAATTTTGTTTCATTTTACATTGACTTAAATTCATATTTTTTCATGTTTCCATTACGTTGGCAAAGGTCTTAATTTTTGCGTGTATCATATATACTGTATTATTGTCCTAAGCCTAGTGTCATTTCTCATTTATGTACCTTAATTTATTATATTATAATATATTTATATATAATATATATATATATTTACTATAATATAATATACATAATATTATTTATATCTTTATTACACTTTGTAAATATCTGGGGTATTCCCAAATAGGCTTCGAAAAATTTGAAGATTGGTCATGTATATGCAGGTATATGTGAATACATTTATAGAGACGTTCTTTATCCCTAATTGGCTCGATATAAAAGGTTGCAATGTGTTGCTCTATTATTTGCAACTTCACACTTCATTTATAGATATTCACTGCTTTTGTTGTCGGCCTCGTCAATTTTAGTCAAGGTATTATACTAAAAAGTAGAAGAAGAGTCTTGCATTTCCATGGGCTATTCCAGCACCGTCTTTAATAATCTAATTTTAGCAGACTTCACTGTTATGTGTTTCGTCGAGTGAACTCTTGGAGGTGATTGTAGGATCTTCGCGGTATACTTAAATTTTGATAAAGAGCGCTTACGGTAATATTTTCGATGACTCACTGTGTCTTAGAGACTGTAAATCTCACGAAATAATAGAGAGCTGTATAAACTCTTATTCACGTCTCGTTTGAAATGTACGGATACATGATTCATATGCTTCATCATTAATTCCCTAATAGATCGTGCATCCGTCAGAGAGGAACGTGAACAATTCCTAGTGAGCCATTCCCCAAATGTCCCTGACCATAATAATTTACTTAGGACATTGCCCTTACAACGAGACGTGTTTCCCCAAAACTTTATGGTGCGTAGACACCTTTTTAGTAATAACCCAAGATGCCAAGCCCACAAGGTACAATCACTCGGGTGCATCCAGAGGCCAATTTTTCTATAAAATCTCAATTATGTATACTCGTAATATTGGTGGAAAATCGAAAGTAGATTAACAACAATAGAAACGAGACGGAAAGTTAACCACTCGCTTTCTTTTGGAAACTCGAATTCAAACGACCACAAGTTTTGAAATTTAACTCTTCTACCTATTGTGGGTTACTCTCTATCTATTGATTTTCCGTGAGGAGACCCTCATGTCGAATAATATCATACTAATGAGCATGAACACTACATATTTCTGACTTTTATCTTAGACTTCTTTCCTTGACAATTAAGGCATGTGCCTGCTTCGAACTTTATATAATCAATAAATTAATTACGGCCTATATAGGCTAAAGTATAATCACTTTATATATATCTATGATAATATATATCTATCTATTATATCCCATTTACTAATCCTTAAAAGTATAGCCATAGTAGGCTTATATGACTGCCTTACTATATATATATATATGCCTATAGGTCTTACTAGCTAGTATTCCTAATTGCTTTTGCTGCAACGCTTTACCATTTCAATTATATAGCGGTACTACTATGACTTTATCATATATAGTAATATAAAAAACTGTTAACCCTCGCCTTGCGGACCAAATTTAGTCGACTGCTATTGGCCAGCCTCTTATTACAATTTTTGATTGAACTGCCCTTAAGAAGTCTAGAATTAATTTTAACAACTCTTTCATGACTCGTGCCTTTGAGACATGTAAGCATAGACCCTCTAGGTGTTTGGTTTTTAATATTTAATTTTGGTCATACCTACAACTCGGGCAAGTGTCCTGGCATCTAGGGTTAAATTAATAATAATTAGTATACTGCTTCCTAACCGTTATCGTAGACTTCGCACAGCTGTTAGGGAACTTAAATGGCATATGGATCAGCCCTTTATAATTAAGAAACAACATTGATGCTGCCTGCTAGGACAGTCCATCGCTTAGTAACTGCGCTGTTACCTAGGCAGCGTTTTATTGAAATTTCTGCCATGCCTAGGTTCGCAAATATACTAGTAACATGCTAGGACTAGTACCTGCTAGGGAGCCTATCATGGTACTTTTACGACGATTGCTTTAGCAAGGGGGCATTTTTATTGTGAATCAGAAAGTAAGTGACATACCAACTATTATAATCTGTTATTTACTAAAATATCAAGTTTAATGGATTATATGATGGTTATTTGGACGGATTGATGCTGCTATCTACAAACTACTGCCTTGGCAGCCTAACAGCTTGACTGCCTGTCTAAAGTGATGCCTTCCTAATAATCTTGCCCAGCCTAGGAAGACTTTTCTTTTTGTCCTATATATTCTGTGCCTGCCTAGGTTCAGCTCAGACTTCTATAGTATCCTGGTTTAGGCAAGCCTGCTAGTACTTGCCTGCCAAGGCAAAAAAAAAGCCTATTGCTTGACATAGCCTGGCCTAGGTCAGCAATCAACTATAACTGCCTGCCTAATGGCAAGACCACCAGTTGAACTCGTGATAGCCTTTATAGCAATGCGATATCATTTATTTTTTTGACTTGCAGCCTGCCCCTAGGAGACCTCGCTTGAGTGCTATGCCTAGGGACGCTCATCTGCTTGACTGCCTGTCCTAGGCAGTAAACCTTCTAAAATGTACCTAGGCAGCCTTCTTTATTGCCTGCCTAGGCAGTCTGTCTTTACTGCCTGCTTAGGACAGACCTTCTTGACTGCACTGCGTAGGCAAGCCTGCTTGACTGCCTGTCTAGGCAGCCTTCTATAAAGCTGCCCGCCTAGGCAGCCCTTCTATTCTGTCCACTACCCATAAGGCACCTCTTCTAATTTACTGCCTCAGCCTAGGCAGCCTTCTAGAAAGTGACCTGGTTAGGCAGCCTGCCTGCCACTATTAGAGCATGCTGACTGCCAGCCTCAAGCAGACCAATCTATACCTGCTGCCCTAGGACAGGTCATGTTGATCTGCCTGCCTTGCAGCTTCTATATTGCCATGCCAAGGGCAGCCCTTCCTATAACGTTACTATCCATACCGCTTGCGTATGAAACATGCCATGCCTACGAGCAACATTCTTCACAAGACAATGCGAAGCAACGAAATCTAAGTAGACTCTCTAGTAACAATCCTGCTGCCTTAGGAATGAAACCTTCTAGATACCTAGCCCTGCCTAGCAAGCCTGCTTGATTCCTGCATAGGCAGCCACTAGCTTTTTTTGGGAAAAAACCTTTCCGGGCCCCTTTTAAGGGCAAGCATATTATTTATTATGTGCACGTCGCCTAGGATCCAGTAATGCTCCTCACATGCCTTGCCATAGACAGCCTGCTATGACTACTGCCTAAGGCTAGCCTGCTTCACCACTTGCAATGTCACCAGCAGATACCTTACCATTTTGATATGCCTGCCTAGGCAAGCAACTGCTGGACCTGTCTCTGTGCTACGGCAGACCATTTTATAGAGCACGGAAAGATCTGAGCGGAGGTGCTCGACTACGTCAGAGCAATGGATAAAGTCTAATATCTACATCGTACCATAAATCTGCACATGCCTAGGCACCTGCACTTCACTGCCTTGCTATGGCAAGACCTAGCTTGACTTGCCTGCCAATGGCAGGCCCCAACTGTCTTTGACCTGCCTGCCTAGGGCAGCAATCTAATTAGACCTGCCTGCCACCTTAGGCAGCCACTGCTTTGACCCACTGCCTGCATCGTGACATGCCCTAGCTTGAACCCATATTCATGCCTTGGCAGCCTTCTTGATTGCCCTGCCCTAGGCAAGACGAACTGCTATTAAGACTTTCACTGCCTTAGAGCCAGCTTGGACCTTCGCTTCCTAGGACAGACCTGCATGACGCCTGCCTAGGCAGACATAGCTTGGACTGCAATAGCTTAGGCAGCCTTACTATATTCCAAGCGCTTGCATATATGGAAGCCTTCTATACCCAAGCTGCCTAAGGCCTGGGCAGCACCGCATTGACTAAGCCATGGTTTAGGCAGCACACTGGCTTGAGCTGCCTCCTATGCCCTAGGCAGACCATCTCTCTGTGTAGCCGCCGATGAACGCCCGGTTGAAATTGCCTAAGCCTAGGCTTCCTCCTTAAAGACTGACTGCCCTAGGCATGCACCCTTGACAATTAATCAGCCTCGCTAGGTCCAGCCTGCCTTGACTGCCATGGCATCTAGGCACTAACCTTTGTTGATTGCCTGCTTAGCGGGCCCGCACGAATGCAGATTTCGGCGTCGAGCCTGCTTGCATCTGCCGTGCCACTGAAAGGGGTCCGTCTATCCTATCTGAGATCCAGTCGCCACTTGCAATTGAGGGTACTGCACTTTGGCCCATACGAGTGAGTCGCACTCGCCGGTAGGAGCACCACCATGCTTTGGACTTTTCCGTATGTTCTAAGGGTACAGGCGCTTCCATTGCTACTCTATATGTCTCACTTACGTCACCTAGACGAAGGCCTGGCCTGAGAAGACAGGCAGAGCGGGAGCCTTCCCGATAGGATTGTACAATTCTTGATTGCTGCCCGTTTGCCGCTAGTAGGCAGAGCACTATCTATTAACTAGAGATAGCATTGGCCAGATAACATCATTACGAGAAATTGGTGCATGACTCGACCATTCTCTCCAGTTTAGATACGTAAGGTCCGCTTATTGGTGCAGTGAGATAGCACTGCCGTACTGATACGCTGTGCTGTCATGTTTAACTGCCTGCCCTATTAAATAAAGGTGCATAAAAGGAGTGCATTTTGTCTTCGACGTGCGCTGCAAATGTATGTCCATAGTTATGGCAGTTACAACGTACAGATATATGCGTCGAGTTCGTGGCGTCCGGTCCCGATGTGCCATCGGGAGAGGCTCGCTAAACTCAACAACGTATTCTCTGTGCCGATCACGTGGTCCGTGCGCTGAAGCTATATCAAAACCACTGCTTGACGTTACATGCATAGCAGAGGCCTGCTTGACTTCCGGCCGTAGCAGCCAATTACTTGATTGCCTGCCTAGCAGATAATGCTATGACTGCACATGACTTAGGCAGCTCTGCTTGGACTGCCTGCCTAGGCAAGAAGGCTGCTTCTGCACTGCCTGCCTAGGCAGCCTTTTTAGAAAATGAACCTGCCCTATAGGCAGCACTGCAATTGATGACCTGTCTAAGGCAGCCTTCATTATTCACCTGCCTAGGCCTAGTACAACAGCTGTCTATACTAGGCCCTGCCTAGTGCAGCCTGCTTTAGACTTGCCTGCTAGGCACGGCTCTGCCTTGACGCCTGCCTTAAGGCAAAACCTGCGTTGAACTGCCATAGCCTAGGCATCGGCCTGCATTAGACTGCATTCACAAGGCAGCCACTGCTATAACACTGCCTGATGCGGCCCAAGAGCCACGCCTGCTTTAAACTGCCATGCATAAGGCAGACTACCTGCATTGATAGTTCCCTGCTAAGAACAGCAATCTATAACTGCCATTGCCTAGGCAAGCACACAACTGTTTGCTGCTGACTGGGCGAACAAGAATCATAACACCCATTTTAATTGATATGTTCCCTGCACTAGGCATAGCCTCTTGAGGTATGCGCTGCCCTAGGCAGCCCCATGCTTATTACTGCCATGCCATGAAGATTCCTCTTTCTAATGTACGCCAAGCCTTACACGTTAAAGATTGCCCTGCCTAGGCAGTCATGCCTATGACTGCCCTGCCTAGCAGACCTGCTTGAGTGCTGCTAGGGAGCCTGCTTTTTGACTGCCATGCCTAGACAAGACTACATAATGTACGAAAAAAACAGAACCTTCTTGATTGAGGCCTGCCCTAAAGCAGTCTGCCCTTTGAACTAACCTGCTTGGCAGCCCTCTTGACTGCCTGCCTAGGCAGACCCATGCTTATCGACTCCAGCCTGCCCTAGCAGCCTTCAATAGTGGCCTGCCTAAAGGCAAGCTCTGCTTGAGCTGCACCTGCCTTAGCAAAGCGGACAGCTTGACTTCCTTCCTAGGCAGACCTGCAATGACTGCCTGACTAGTTAGCAAACATGCTTGGAACTGCCTGCTAGGCAGCCTTACTCATAAAACCGCCTGCCTAGGAAGCCTTCTATACTGCCTGCCTGGGCAGTCAACTGCTTGACTGGCCTGTTTAGGCGCCCTGCTTGACATGACCTGCATTGGCAGCCTTTATATGTACGGCGCCCATTAATTGAAATCATGCCTGCCTGGGAATAACTCCTGAATGACTGACCTAAGGCAGCCTTACTAAATAATAGCCTGCCTACGGCCAGCCGTGTTGAACTGCCTCTAGCAGCCTTTTTGATTCGCCTGCCTAGCAGCAGCCTGCCTATGAAATTGCCTGCCTAGCGACCAGCTTGATTGACTTCATGGCATAGGCAGCCTTCCTATATTGCCGCAATGCGCTAGGCAGCCTTACTATACTTCTAAATCCTGCTTTGACTGGCTACCTATGGCAGCATTCTTGACCTGCAATGCCTCGAGTAGCCTCTATACTGCCTGCCTAGGAAAGACCTTACTACACAAACTGCCTGCCCATAAAGCCAGACCTGCTGACTTTCCTGCATAGGCAGCCTAGACTTGAACTTCCGGCCTAGGCAGCCTTCTTGATTGCTGCCTAGGCAGTAATGGCTTGACCTGCCAGCCTTTAAGGCTGACCTGCTTTGACTGCTATCCTAGGGCGCGCCTGTTTCACAACTGCCTGCCCTAGGCCTACGCCTTTTTGATTGCCTGCCTAGGCAGCCTGCTTTGACTGCCCTGTCTGGCAAGCCCTTTATACTGCTGCTGGTCAGCCTTGACACTATACCTGCCCTGCCTAGGCACGCACTGCTTGACCTGCTGCCTAGGCCAGCCTTCTCACTGTAGGAACAGCCTTTTTGAATAGGGCTGCCTGCCTAACGGCATCCTTCCTTGACTGACT
The DNA here is from genome assembly GCA_015478945.1 of Trachelipus rathkii. NCBI lineage: Eukaryota > Metazoa > Arthropoda > Malacostraca > Isopoda > Trachelipodidae > Trachelipus > Trachelipus rathkii. Next base: position 39,781 of record JABUQX010026231.1, read on the forward strand.
GCCTAGGCACGCCTTCTCTACTTGCCTGACCTAAGGCAGCCCAATGACTTGACTGCCCTGAAGCCATAAGGCAGGCCTTTCCTAAATTGTAGGACAGCCCTTATTGATTGGCCATTGACCTAGGCATCCTCACACTATGACTGACTGCCTAGGACAGCCCTTCTCTAACTGCCTGCCCTAGGACAAAAAAGCCTGCCCTTGACTGCCTTCCTACAGCAGCCTTTTTGATTGCCTGCCTAGGCAGCCTGCTTGATCTGCCTGCTACCCAGAGCAGCACTTACTATAAACTGCCCCTGCCTAGGCAGACACTTTTATACGGCCTGTCATAGGACAGCCATTACCCTTTCCTTACTGCCTAGGCAAGCCATGCTTGATTGCCTGCCTAAGGCCCAAGCCCTGCTTGACTAGGCTTGCCATGGCAGCACACAGCCTTTGACTGGCCTACCTACAGAGCAGCCTTCTTAGATTGCCTGCCTAGACAGCCTCTTCAGTGCCTGCATTAGCAGCCTGCTTAAGATTCCTGCCTAGTCCAGCCAATTCTTGAATATGCACTGCTATGCCAAGCCTGCTTGACTAGCCTGCCTAGGCAGCCTTCTATGTGGCGCCTCTTTGATTGCCTGCCTAGGCAAGTCTGCCTTGAATTGCCTGCCTTGTGCAGCTCGACCTTGACTTCCTTAATAGGAGCCTGCATAGGACTGCCTGCCATAGGCAGCATGTTTTGTACTGCCTGCCTAGGCAGCCGTCTTGACTGCCTGCCTAGGCAGACCTTTATATTGACTAGCTGCCTAGGCAGCCTGCTTGCTGCCTTGCCTAGGTAGCCTGCCTTGATCATGCCTGCCTAGGCAAAGCCTTAAAACTTAACTGACCCTGCGTAGGGCAGCAGTCCATTGACAGTAGATACAAATAGTACTGCACTAGGCAACCGCTTGACTTCTGCCCTAGATTAGGCCTGCTGATTGGCCTGCCCTATGGCAAGCACTGCTTGAAACATGACCCTGCCTAAGGCAGCCCTTCTTCTAGGCAGCCCTCTTCACTTGTCCTGCCTTGGCAGTTCTGCTTGATTGCCCTGCCTAGGCAGCCTGCCTTAAGACTGCTGCTTAGGCAGCCTTCTTTATCTGCCTGAAGTAGGCAGCAGGCTTGAACTGCCCTGTCCCTAGGCAGCCATTCTATAACACTGCAAATGCTACGATAACAGCCTATAAAACGTGTACCTAAACTGCCTGCCCTAGGAAGCTGCTTGACTGCCTGCCTAATTAACAGTTTTCTTGACTGCCTGCGTAGGCAGACCTTCTTGACTGCCTGTCTAGGGCTGCCTTCTTCTAAAGCCAAGCCTATGGCAGCCTCTATTCTGCCTGCCTCGGCAGCCATCCATACCGAATGCCTGGTTAGGCAGCTCTTCTTAAGACTACCAATGCCATAGGCAAAGCCTTGCTTAAATATTGCACCCACTGCTGGCATCAATATACTATACACTGCAATGCCTAAAGCAGCCTAGTTTAAGAGCTGCCTGCACCTAGGCATGCACTTCGTATACATTCTTTATCGACTAAGCTTTAGACTAGCCTGCTTCCCTTTATCGGACTCGAATTAATAAAATCATTTAACAAAAAAAATTTTTTTATTTTTAAACATTTTTTAATTAAATAGGCTTCCTTTTAAAAAAAATAATATTCATATTTTATAAAAGTTTTGTATTTCACATTAATAAAAAAGGAAATTAAACTAGTAAATGTGACCAAATATCGGTGATTCTTGCTACAGCGTGACAGTTTTCCAACAACGTACCGATATCGGTACAACAATTATTCAGAAAAATAGAAAGAAACCCCAAGATATATTATATTATCTGGAACATCTATATAAACACACATAATTCCTAAAAAAGGACTACCACAACAACATTTTGCTCGAATATATTTTGGTTTACATAAAAAGATTGTAATAAAAATTTAAAAAATTTTCTATTATTAACTAATGTGATATATTATATATATACTATATATACTATATAATATACATATATATATATATATATACCATATATATATATAAATTATATATAATAAATTATGTAATTCACTAAAAGAAATTAAATATATATAAAGAATTTATACAGAATATATACATTAATACATATAAATATATATATACTATATAAATATATTAATATAATCTATTGAATACTATACCAATATATATATAACATATATACCATCAAATATATCGCAGCAAGAGGTATATAATCATTATGGACATAGGCTGTAGGTCATAAATGTACCAACGCCATAGTAAACTGCAAACATGCCATAACACCTACATTGAAATCTCAATAACATCATAACCACTTTTGAGTATCAGTAGCCTTACAATGGATCTTTTTGTGAAGTATAGGTTACTTTCCATTACAGATCATAATTCAATAAATCCTACGTCAAAAAATTTTTCTTAAATACTTACTAAAAGCTCACATACATTCCCATCAATGGCAACAAGCCCTTTTCAATATAGAATTACTCTCTATATCATATCCATTGACTTATCTTCACACGTTCTCACAATACAATTTATTTTATTTTTAAGATCTCTAAGACACTCATTTAGAAAGTATAACATTGCTACAAGTACTTTCCATCTTCCTCCTAGACATCCTGTTCCTCTTCTTGATAACCACAAATCAGCTGAAAGTGAAACAAAACAATATTTTATTTTTACGTGTATCTGGTAACGCGAGAATTCTTGATGTAATAAAATATTCATTTAGTAAATTTTAAATTTTCTTCAATGTCAGAAAAATATACGAGTAAAAGTTTTTCCATAACTACAAATGAAGTAACAGATGGTAAGGTACTGACTGGCACCAGCAAGCAAATAAATGGTTTTCATACGCTTGATGAAGGCAAAGTCTAACAGACTTTGCATCTTCATCTCTCTCAA
>JABUQX010026232.1:0-40000 GCA_015478945.1 Trachelipus rathkii
GAGAGAGATTAATAAAATATTATATAAAAATTATATAATATAAATATATAAATAAATATATATATATATTTATAATATGGTTGCAATATATATAGTATATATTATATATTATATATATATATATATATATATAATATTATATATAAAATATATATATATAACGTATTAAGAAATATATTTTTAATATAAATAAATATAATCTAATTTAAGTAATATAATATAAATATATAATATATATATATACTATATATAGAATATTATAATATACATAACGGAGCTTTTCAGATTTGTTGCGCTTGAAGTTTTTTTATAATAAGATCCCTTTCACGGTACAGTGTTTCAACCACAATTTGTAACCTATTCTAACTATACAATTTTAATAAACTAGTTTTTCTTTTTCCGATAATACAATATGCCACCCTAGAATGTCTTACAAACGTATGGTGTTTTACATGCAACCTTCGGACGAATGCAATCCACCTTTCGCTTGTAAAAAGATCCGTAAACCAAAACGTTTCCTCAATAAATATCTTTTATGCTTCTATCGAATAGCATACGTCAATTGGCAAACATTCTTAAAACCACAAAGAAGAAGTCATTTCTATGGGCCGAAACCTGAATGGTTTAAATAAATGTGCCACTAATATACGTCAATTATGTAATTCAAACTAGCCTACAGCTGAAGACCGAGCCTTCAGCACAATGGCAATTTCCTTTCACAGCTGATTCACATCTCTTCAAGACCAAGAGAATGCGCCAGCAGAGATCATCGATAATAACCTAGAACAACTATAATCTCTTATGGAACCTGCTTCATATTGATGCTATGTTGATTCCATTGACTTCGGTTCAATCAAAAAAGTCCCTTTAAAACCATTCTTTCTTGCATAGTCTTTAGCTGTATGTGAGATCTTTCTGCTTCTCTCTCCATCTCTCTCTCTCGTCTCTCTTTCTCTTCTCCTCTCCTCTCTCTTTCTCTTCCGCCCCTTTTTCCCTTCCCTTCCTTCTCTCTCTTCTCTCTCTTTCTGCTCTTCTCGTCTCATATTAATATATTATTTTTATATATAATATATATATCTAATAATATATATATATATAATATATATATAATAATATAAAATATATAATATATATATATATATTAACAAATTTATATATATATATAATTATTATTATACTATATAATATAATATATATATATTATAATTTAAATATATAAATAATAAATTAATACTTAAAAAAAATTACAACCAGTTTCTAGTTATTGATATATATAATATAAAATTATAAATAATATATATATATATATAATATATATATATAATATATATAACAATATATTATAATAATAAATATTATATTATATATATAATATAAAAATATTAATATATAATATTAAAAATCATATATAGATTAATATATTAATATAATATAATATATATTATATATATATAATTATTACATATAATTCTTTTCTTGATATTTGTTCCCTTGTTTTGATTCTTCGTTTTTAGCTTTGAAAAGTTTTACGAACGATATTGAACCTGTAACACATCACAAAAGCTTTAACTCACTTGTCAGTTTGTTTATTGTTTGGCATAAAAGCTACATACAGCTCGTAATCTATAAAATTTGAATTAAACATCAGAACGTCATTCGTTTTGTGTTTCTCTGTGTCCTGTGTCATTGTTTCGGCGTTTTTAATGTTTCCAAAATAATTGTTTGACATTTCTGTATCAACTCTACAATTTTTCGAAATGACTTCAAAAAACTTGAAATATACATGGATGGGTCTTATATGTAACACAAATCACAATATTAGAAAAGTTGTTGAAATTTGGGAAAATTGTTGCTCAGCAATTGTCCGAATTTCAGAAAACTACTTGTATTTTTTGAATTGCTGATGCACAATTTTCCAAAAAAAAAAAAACTTCCATTTACATGTTGTGCGAAATAGATTCCAAACGTATTGGATATCAGCTAAGTTAAACGTAATTTGAAAAAAACATGTAGAAGTTGAAATACGAAAAAATAATCAAAACCTTTTAGGTTGGAAAAAAATGACAACGCCGAAACAATGACTTACGACAGCATAAAAAAAAACAACCGAAAATGACTTTCTAGAGAGGAGGTCAGAAAAGCTGCAGTTTGCCTTTTTCCCCATCAAAATTTGTCTAAATTTAAAGAATTTTAATTCCATTTTTGGTGGGGGCTTAAAAGTGGGGCCCTCCAAAATCCTCAATATATAGATCTCCCCCTTTTTTTTTTTAATTATAGATAAATTGTATATATATAATATTTAAATATATATACTATATATATATATAATTATATATATAAAAAATAAATATATTATATATAAATATATTAATTATATTTTATAATAAATATATATATATATAATATATTATAATAATAATGCAAAATTGGGCGGGCGGCCTCTGTGAAAAAAAAAGAAATTTTATGAACAATAATCCAACTGTATAATCTTATAAATGTAACGTATATATAAATAATATATATATATTATTATTATATCATATATATATAATAAAAATATATAAAAGGTAACTGTTTTATATATATATATTATAATGGCAAAAGTGGGGCGGTGCTCTGAAAAAAAAAAAGAATATCTTTAATATATACAAATATATATATATAATCTAATTATTAATATTATAATATATATATTATATATATCTAATAATATATAATATATATATATATATATTAAAATTATATGCAATAAAGGGCGGCCGTTTTGAAAAAAATCATGGGTATCCAAAGCCACTCGAAGTTGAAAATTAATAGAGGTTGGTGGGAGAAATACGTGAAGCCCGTTGACTACTTCTAACACTAGTTTTATTTGACTTTAGAAAAAGTGTGTTCGAATTCCATGGGCAATCGATATGCATTATGGAAATGGAGGCAGATTACAAGACATGATTATTAATATACTATTAGATATATTATAAATAATATAAGTATAATATATATATAATATATATAATATATATATAAGTATATATATAATAATATAATATATAATATATATAGTATAAATTAATATAAAGTATATTATAATATATATTAAATAAAATTTTATAATATATAATATATATCATCAAAAGCCGTAAGTTTCGTTATGTCTGGTTAAGAATTTTGCCTCTACACTTTCCCCTTTAAACTTTTTCCGCCTTACCAGGAATTAAAATTAAAGCTAATATCGTGTTTTGCTCATATGGATCTCCAAAACACCCAAATAGGCAGGCGAGATTCGGGAATTAAATCTAAACACAGGTTGGGTAAATTTTATGTAACATATATAGAAGTATTTATATATAATATATATATTATTAATATATAGTATATATAATGTAGTATAATAATAATAATTATATAATTAAATAATATATTATATAAATTTAAAATATATATATATATATATATATAAAAATATATTATTATTTAATAATATATCATAAGTTATATATATATAATATAAATATATATATGGTGAAACTAAAGAGGATAATTGTACTTTAAATATAATTAATATTATTATATATAATAATTTAATATATATATATATTAATAATATAATATATATATATTATAAATAATATTTTCACTCCATGTTTTGTAAAAAAATTTGTTTAATCTATTGCGTCTACCTCATTTTCGGCGAAGCAAAAATTAGTATGAATCAAATGAAAAATTAATAATATTAATAAATTAAAACTCGTTCCGTTTGAGCATAACTTCGTTCAATCAGTTCATCGATCAAATATTAAGAAATCAGAAAAAGAAAAGCTCAAACTCAATGATACTCTCTACAGAAAATCCCCGCAAGACTGAAGGTAAAATTTCAGGGAAAAAGGCTCGACTGCGAAAATTTCAATCACAAAACAAATTCCTCGCACAATAAATATGGGTGACGAAACGCAGCTTGGAAAGGCTGTGATAACCAATTTCGCTAAAGTAAGGAGAAGTATTCTCAAATAACAAAGGGAACTTTTTCGTTACGTTTACGACTTTCATTGCATTTAAAACTTCAATGTGAAATAAAAAGAACGGGCAGTTCATAAATAAAGGAGTCCTAAATACCATCGATCTTCATATATGTGCTTCTTGCGCCAAAAAAAAAACCAATGTTATCAAAATAACCCTATATTATTTGGTTGAACCCCGGCAGAAAGAAACCAAGAAACGTCAATGAACGCCTCTGAACAAACAAACAAAATGATAAAAGAAAAAACTACAAGACATAGGAGAGGATTCCAAACAGAAAACTCGAAAAAAAATGACTCGAAGCAAGCACGACACATTCATCGATACGGACTGGTCAATTTTGATTCCTAATGATTGCGATATGGTCATCAACTTTCACTAACTATCGCACATCTCGAGGAATTCAAAAAATGCCTTAGAACAATATGCCAAACTTCTCTCGGTAACATGGATTCTTCACATTCAAGTCTGGATTATGCAGAAACTCATTTTTGATTCCACTTACGAAATTCCTGATTCTTGTTTCGAATTCTAAAGGTTTCTTGTGACCTCTCCCTTTAAGTTGAAGAATTTTTTCAAATAAAATGAACCTAAATTTCAATGCAACCTTGCCTAATAACTATATGGTAATGTCCCTTTACGGTTATGGATTCTTTTCATCATTGTTAAGTTTGGATATGGGCATAAGTTCAGTTTTGATTCCACTACGCAACTTGATTCCTTTTCGAATTCTTAATGGTTCTGTGACCTCTCCCTTTTTATGTATGAAGAAATTTTCAAATAAAGGACATACATTGTAAGCAACTTCGTCTCGACATAGTCATTTGGTTTCTCTCTAACTACAATTGTGAAAACGACGTGCGCCCTGTCGCAAGATCATGGATAACGTTAAAAACGTTTTATACTGGATTCGTGTCTTGGATTTAACGTCGTTTCATGTGCCCATATTTTAATTTGGTGAAGAATCATTGGTGTTCATATCAATAATTATGTATGATGTAAAACATTTTTGTTTTTTTTTTGATGCATTTAAATGTTTTTGTAACATTTGTTCATTTTTATACAAACTATCTTGTGTTTAAAGCCACCTTTTTTATTTTGTATATATACCCTAGCTCTTTATTTTTATGTATTAATATTTGTAATATTTATATCTTTTCGCTGTAACCCAGTTATGCCGTGATTTGAAATATTTACGAATTCCCTATACTAACGTATTTTTGCTTCCAAAGATTGTAATTCTACCTTATTTCTTCGGAACATAATTAGATATGCTTTCATTTGAATAATTTGTAGTGTATTTACCTTATGCTTTTTTACCCTCACTTGACATGTTTATATTTTGTGCCGTATGTCAAATCCCAAACAAATAATGTAATACATTTTGAATGAAAAGGGTTAAGATCACAGAAATATCTTGTAAATGTTTTAAAGTATACTTTCTCGCTCCGTGTTTAGCGCAGGAAGTAATGTAAAGCACCCATTGATAACTTTGTACAGAATTTTCTTTAATTTATGTGTGACTTATGCTAAGATTGCGCGAGCAAAAATTTACGCACCTATAGTCAAAAATGAAATAATATATTACTCGTCCGTTACGATCCTTCATCAAGTCAGATCAAATTAATTAAATCAGAAAGAAAATCCTCACTGCAAAGTACTCGTCTCCAGAGAATTCTGCGCCGGCAGAAGAGGTAAATTTCAAGGAAAAGGCGCGCGAGTACTCGCAATTTCAATCAACAAACCAATCCTCCGACAAAAATAGGTGTGTGAAAAGCGCTGTGGAAAGGGCTTGACTACCGAATTGCCTAAGATAGAACGAGTCTTCAACAGAAAGGACTTTTTGGTTACTTTGATTTTACTATCTTTCATGTGCCACTATTTCAACTTATGTAATTGAGCTAAATTAATTTCAAATATAGATTCTTTGGTTCCAACTTCTAAAAGTAGCACCTTCAAAAAATAAAACAATTAGCAGTTAAGAAGCTCTATAATATAATAATATATATAAATATAAATATATATAAATATATAATAAATAATATATAATATAAAATATATAGTTGATATATATATAGATAAATATATAATATAATATATTATCTATATTTTGTTGAAATTTTATATATTATATTTTTATTTATATTATTATATTATATTTTTAAGGTTATTATCTAAGGATTATACATTTATTTATATTTTATTATTATTTATTATTTATGTTTGTCATGAATTATTATTTTATTTATTATTATTATATATTAATATTATATTATTATTTATATATTTAGAACTAAAGTTTATCTATATATATATAATATATAATATATATAATATATAATAATATCTATTATATATATAAATATATAATATATAAATATAATAATATATATATATATTATATATATATTATATATATAATTAATTTATAAATAATATATATATTATATAAATAATAATATATATATATATAATTATTAATATTATTAATATATATATAAATTAATATATATTTATATTAATATATTATATATAGTGTGTGTTTAAAAAGTTTAGTTTTAATTAGAAAACTTTTAAGAAAAAAAAATTAATGGGTTTTTTCTGAACGGTTGCTATTAAATGAAATTTGTGATTTTTTTACCAATAACCAAAATAAGAATATAATCAAACCACATAGGTTGCTTAACAAACACGATCTTCATTGCCAAATTTTAGAATCACAAATGTTTCCTTAGACATTATATTTTGTTAAAAAAGATAAAATAACTTTGGCTGCGATTCTGTTATTTCCCAAGAGTACAAGGGTAGGAACGTTAGTATTGTCCAGTAAAACATTTTGTTTGGGGGGGGGTTTAGGTAGGCCTTAAACTTTAAACTACCTTTTTTTTGTTAGGAAAAGACTCTTAACAAATTAAACTTTAAATTATGTTGTCTAGATATTTCCTACTTCTTGAAAGCGTGTACTTGCCTACCTATAAAAGGGCTTATTTGCCTAAAATTAAATTTTGTACACATTAAATTCTTTCTGCATCTTCAAGCTCAAACGGTAAATTCAATAAAGGCTGTTTCAAGGCGCTAAAAATTGAAATTCCCTGAACTTACTTTCCTCATGATTAGCAATACAGACCCCAATGCAATATTCAAAATGAATATTTCTCTCGAAATGAAATAAGATTAAAAAAAAAAAAATAGAGTGAAGAAAATATAATAATAGTAATTAATAATAATAATAATATATAGTAATGAAAATAATATAATATAATATATATAATAAATATAAAATTAAATAATTTTAATCATAAAAAGGATTAAAAAATAACAATATAATTATATTTTATTTTTTATATCCTTATATATATATAATAAATATACTAATAAATATAAAATATAAAAATAAATATATAATATAATATGACATATATATACGCCTTAAAAAGTTATATAAAAATCAAATATATTATTTAATTATAATAATATATATAAGTTATTTATAATATATATATATATAATATATTTATATTATATTAATATATATATATATATATATAATATTGTGGTTGTGGTGTGTGGTGTGTGGTGTGTGTTGATCATAACAAAACATACTGGTCCAATTAAAGCCCCCGTAAATAAACATATAAGACTGGTCAAGGGCTTTTCAAAACTTCGAATGCTCGAAAAAATCAAAGATTGATACTCAATTAAGGAAGAGATTGAATTGCGCCTCGATCGAGTTATGGAGGATTTAAGAAGAATTTTTTTCTTTGCTCTTAACTTGTGGCTTTGCAATAAACAAATAAAAATAAACAATATAATTATATTATATATATATATAAATATAACAAATATATATACTATATATATATATAATATAATATATATAATATATCTATTATATATATATATATATATATATATATAAAATAAATATAATATACTAAATATATATAATATAATATATATAGATTTAGGGTGGAAGGTCAGACATGAAAAAGCTTAAGAGACATAATGCTTGGAGAAAAATTTTTCGATGGATTTTTGAGAAGAATGGTTCGATAACAACGATAACATTGTTGTTTATTAAGACCATAATTTTATGCCCTTTATTAGAAGCACCACCATTGGAATAATAGGTTGATATAGTTCCAAATATAAAAATAGTTTAGAAAATATTTTTCTAGGTGAAACTTCATATGGCGGGTGGTTAACGTTTTTTTTTTCCTTTCTTGACCGCAGCAAAAATAAATTTTTCACGAGCATGAATGGCAACATCGATATTTTTTCCAATCACAGAAATATTGATTGCGCCGCGAATGTACCGAGGGATAGAAAAAGCTTCAGCATAATTCTTTATATATAAAGTAAAATCCACCGAACTTTTTTTTACAATTAAATTCGGCTTTAGGGCCCCATCTAAGTAATGGTAAAAAAAATGGAAATGAATTTGCTAAGTATAACAACAGAAAATTATTACTTAACAAAATTTATCATAACCTTTATTTTTTCGAACGTAAAGAAGAAGTATATATATGAAAAACCGAAATAACTTCCTTAAATAAAATTATTCTGTAATTATGGTATTAATTAACAAACATTTTATCACAACCGGTGTTGTCCAATTTCAAAACTCAATTATTTTTTTTAGAAAATATCGATTTTAAATATAAAGTCTACTAAATATGTTAAAAGTATCTACTAGAAAATAGTAAAGTTGATCTGGTTATGGTAATTGTAGAAAAAGTTGACGTTAAATCATTACTTAAACAGTAAAGTTTACGCAACTGTCTTTAGTACTGGACCAATTTCAATATATTTTGTTGAAAATACTACTTTAATTTAAGCCGGTATCTTAGTAAACAAAAGTTAGAAAAGGATATTTAGAGAAATAATACGGGGTAATTGATATATAAATAATATATATATATAGTATATATATATATATATTATATATATATAATAAGATTAATATAATATATATAAATAATATATTTTATATATATATTATAATATATATATATATATAAAATATATATAATATATGATAATAATATAATATATATATATAATATAAAATATATATATATATTTAATATATATATTATAGTATATATATATCAATAATATAAATAATAGTTATAAAGAAATCTATTAGTATATTATATATAATTATATTATATTATAATATATTTATATGTTAAATGTATTATAAATAATTATATATATTATATAATATATATAGAGATATATAGAGGTTATATCATATAATATATAATTATATATAATAGTATAATATAGTGTATAAATATATATAGGGGAGAGTATAGTATTATATATAATTATAATATTATATTTATATAACTATATATATATATATACAATAATATATAAATATAAACTTCGGAGCTTTTAGAACGCTGAGGTGTTGTAATAGTTATTAAAGGGCCCTATAAATATAAAAAACTTTCAAAAATAAAGTTAATAATTTCATCAAAGTAACTATATCATGAAGACCTTGCATGATATGTACGTGATAAATAGAAATATTTAAAGTTTTTCTATTATTACTATAGGCCTGTATCATAACTAAACTATATTATATATATATATATATATTATATAATATATATATATATATATTATATATATTATAGTATATATTTATATATATATAATAATTATATAATTAAATAATATATAATATAATATAAATGTATATATATATATATACATATATTATATTATATAATATATAAACATTATATATTAACTATATATATATATAAAATTTATTAAATAAATATATATTATAATTATATAATAAATACGTATATATATACTACATTCCATGCTCCTTTAAGCAATAATTAAAATTTTGTATAAAACTACTTTAATTAATTATTGCTCAAGTAATGGCAAATTAATATAGACTCATGTATTTAACATTTAAATTTTAATTATAAAATTATTCTTTTATAGCAATTTGTTTTTTAGTAAATCTTTCAGGAAAAAAAATTAAGACTAAAGCCCTACGTCAGTTAATCCATCTATTATCTATCTATCTACTATCTAATTCTATCATGCTATTCTATTTCTATCTTATCTATCTTCTAATTTATCTACTATCTAATTATTCTACCTATCTACCTATCTACCTATCTGACAATCTATTGCTAATCCATCTAATCTATCTATCTATCTATCTATCTATCTACCTATTTATATTCTATCATTTCTTTCTATATTCTAGCTCTCTCTCCTATCAATTAGCCGAACTGCGGAGCCGAATTATTTTTTGCCTGCTATAACAATAAAAAAACAAACAGTAATTAACGGTTTTTTTTATAAGGCAATTTATTCCTAATTTGAAGTCCTCATTCTCCAATAGCTTCATTGTAATGATTCTCTTCTTTCATCAATTTTTGTCTTTAAAAGCGCAAATTCTTTACGTTTTTTTTTTACTATCTACTTTAAATTCGATACAAGTATTACAAGCGTGCATTTAAAATACCTTTTAAGTGAGAAAAATCCGATAAAAAGTTTTTATGCTATATCAATTGAAGAGGTTTTGTGTAAAAAGTTTTATTATTCCATTGAAAGGGACAGTTAATACTGTAACAATCGCCCAAACTCTGAATTAGAATCCATATATTGCTTTGATTTTATGGCAAATTAACATTTATAGTGTTTCATCGCCCCCCTCCCCCTTTTTTTGGTTTTTTTTGTTTTTTTGTTTTTTTGTTGTTTTTGTATGTTGTGCAATTAAACTAACTGTCATTTAAGAATGTTAAAACTGGTAATGGGAAATAGTCCTTATTGGTATATATTATATAAATAAATATATATTATATATATTTATTAATATAATATAATATAAATAATATATAATATATATATATATTATAATATAAATTATATATATAAATATATATATATTATAATTATAATATATATATATACTTATATAATAGTGTATATATACTTATATATATATAATATAATTATATATATATATATATAATATATAATATTTATATATATTATATATATAACTAATAATATTATATATAGATATATATATACAATTTAACTATCAATATAAATATATTAATAAATATATTATATTATATATATATTAATAAATAATTATAAATATAACTATAATTATATATATATTAAAAATTTTATATTATTATATATAATATATAATAATTATATAATTAATATAAAAATATATATATATATTTAAAATATATATATATATATTAATAAATAAATAAAATATATAATATATTATATATATATATATAAATAATTGTAAAATATAAATATATAAAATTATATATATATATATATGTATTATATAAATATATAATTATAAATATAACTATAATATATATAATAAATATATATATATATATACTATATATATGATATAATCTATATTAATATAAATATATGTATAATAATATATATATTATATAATATATATATATAAAAAATATATATATATATATAATAAATATATAATATATAGGAGGGAGAAAGAATAATCATATATAATAATATATAATATATATATATAATATATATAATATATATAATACTATTATATAATATATATATTAATATATTAGATATATATATTAAAATATATTATATATAATATATAATTAATTATATAATATATATAATTATATATATAATAGTATATTATCTATATATATTTATATAAATATAATAAATAAATATATATATTATATATAAATAATAATATAATATATATAATATAAATATAGTAGATAATATATATATAATATCTATATAATAAAAACACATATAAAAACTATATAATTAAAAAAATATATAATATAATAATAGTATTAATATAATAATATATATATATATTATATATTATATAAAATATAAAATAAAATATTATATCACCACCTCTCTCGCCCTATCTTTCCCTTCGGTGCGTAGCATATACCGAAACAGAAAAGTAGTAGAAGGAAATGACGCAAGGACATTGAAAAAAGAAAGCCCACCTTACCGCCCCCTTTAAAGTGAGAACTCGTTCGCAGTCAGAAAATACCATCCTTGATTTTCCCGGGAACCGCCGAAGCGGACTCCACTATAGCAATCTTCGTCAATAAATATTATAATATATAATATATTAGTATTTATATATTAATAGTATATTATTATAATATAATATAGATAATATATAAAAAACATTATAAGATATATAATAAATATAATAAATAAATAATATATATATATATTTATTATATATTGCAGAATTACTGAGATAAGAATTAGACTATTCTTATATTTGTCAACTGTGAAAAGGTGTTAAGACCGTGTAAGACAGTGGGACTCGTGAATTAAATTGTTGAAAAACATGTTAAAAGCAGAAATGGAAATGAGTATGGCAATGAACAGAAACTCTAAATTCATAGATAGATTTGCGGCTTTCGGCCTATATTGAAAAAGCATGATGAAATCCAAGTGGAGAATAAAGACGGGTAAATCCAAAAAGGTTCTTTATGTCATCAATTCGGCTCTTAAAAGGTTAATTGTGGAAATGCTATGTAAAAGTTAAGACTTTTCTTTGAATATTCTAAAGAGAAGTTAAACCAGAATCGCACTTTCTGGTTTGCCCAAGTTCCAATGAAATAAGGCCATAATAAATACAAATAATATAATTATATAATATAAGTATATAATAATATATCTACTATATTAATATATATAATATATATATATACATATATATATAATATACTTAATATAATATTATATATATAATAATATATATATATAAATATTTATATCTAAATATAATATATATAATATTATATAATTATATAATATATATATATATTATCATATATATATAATATATATATATATAAATAGTATATATATAGTATATATATTATATATAATTTTTTTTATTTAAAAAATTTATTATTATATATATTATTAATATATAATTATATATATATAAATATATATATAACTTTATATTTAAGAAATACAATTTATAGTATATATATATATATATATATATATATATATTATATAATATTTTTTTTAATCTAAGAACATTTTAAATGTACTTTATATTTTAAATACAATCTACATAAAATTTATATTATAAGATACATATTTAAGTATATTTATATATTTTAATATATTTATTTAGAATTATTATTATATATAATAAATAATATATAATATAGTTATTATTTATATATTTAATAATATATTATATATATATATATAAAATATATATATATAATAATATATATTATATAGTAAATATATATAATTATAATATAAATAAATAATATATATATAATAATATATACTATATAATAATATATATATATATATATAGTAGTTATATATATTATATATATATTTTAATATTATATATTATATATATTAATAAATATAATAATATATACATGTTTACATTATTACATATGAATATAAACAGGGTTAATAACAGAAATTGAAATCTAGTAATAAGTTATTTAAAATATTTATAATGGATTATTTATAAAGATCAAATTATAAATAAGTATTATATATATTTAATATATAAATAATATATATTATTATTATATTATTATATATTAATAATATAATATAATATAGATTGTGAAATTTTAATATTAAATATAATGTTTTATTGGAATCCAAAAGTAAAAAAGCTTACACCGAATGCTTTAATAAGACACAAATCAAGGACATTAACGTAATGAATGTTCCAGATTAAATGGAATATATATATATATATATATATATATTATTTATATATATAAAATAATATATTAATATATTATATATTATAATATATATATAATATATATATTATAATATATATAATAATTTTATTAATATTAGTTATAAAATTTTATTTAATTATTATAATCATTCTGGAACTTTGTCAGAGCCATTCTCTTTCCTTTTTAAAGCTAGTAAATTTTGCTTTTAGATTTTATTTTATGATATTAAGCAAATTGTTTAGTAAATCGCATATTAGAAAATGACAGCTTCGTTTAATCTGGCGTAGAAAATTGAATGTTGAAAGTTTTGCCGTGAAAGTGCCTAACCAATTTGCCATAGGAGTTACAAATTAACATTTTTTACTTATTAACAACTTAACATAATTTATACTGGGACAATGTTCTTAATATACCTGTGGATTCTTTACTAATTCTTATTTTCCTTATGTAAGTTAGTTTAATGTTTCTTTGTCATGCCGGCTTCGCAACAGTCAAGTTCTTTTCTCTTGTCTTATATCGTAGACAGCCATTCCGGTTTTGTTTAATGTAATAGGTGATAAAATCTGGATATTTCCCGTTTCTATTTTATCCACGCCTTTTGACTTCACATTTGAAGTGCCTTGTTTGGCAACAATTCGGTTTCTTTTTTTAAATTGTAAATAAAAGTTTGGTTATTTCTCCAGCATTTTTTTCTCATCTGATATACTATATATATATTTATTATAATTATATATATATATATTATTATATAATAATATAAATTATATATATAATATATATATATATATATATATATATATTATCATATATATATATTATTTCAACGGCGACTCCAGCAACTTTTTACTACTCGTGCATGACAATCTCCTCTCTAATCTCTCTCTCTCCTCTCTCTCCTCTTCTCTATATATATATAGAGGAGAAATGAAAACCTTAATCTCTCTCTTGAAACTTTATAAAATATATGATATTAAATATTATTATATTAAATAATAATTATATATAGTTTAATATATATATATTAATAAATATATTAATATAATAATATTATATATAAATATAAAATATAAATATAATATAATTATATAAATATATACTACAATATATATATATAATATTATATATATATATATATATATATATAAATATATATATTATACTTATATATATATATAATATATATATATTTATATAATATGAATATATACAATTTATATTATATATATATATACCTTGAATACGAATGTGATATATATATATATAATAATAAATATATATAATTAATACAATATGAACGTGAATATAAGAGTAGAAATCAAATATACAAGCGAGTTTACTTTATACATTACATATAAAATTATATATATATAATATATAGAGAGAGAGTATATGATATAATATATTATATACTATATATAGTATAATATATACAGCCTTATATATATAAATTGATAATATATTATATAATTATATATATATATATATAATATTATATATATAAGTATTATATAATATAATAATAATAAGATAAATCTTATATAATATATATATTATATATCTATATTATTATTAATATATATATTAAACTAATAATCGAACCCTTCCTATTTATACTTAAAGAGAATGACAACACCAAAATGTAGCAAACAGGATTTGCCAGGGCAACCATTAGTTACACAAATTATAGATAAATTCTCACGTAGCAATCTCCGCTATCGACGTTTGGCACGAATTGAGTCGCCTTTTCAATGATTGAAAAAATTAGCAATAATGCATATGCGAGATCTTAACTATTTTTCGTTCAATTGTTAACCATAAACTTTTATTTTATTAGTAATTTTTCACTCAGTATTTTAAAAAATTTGCTAAAAAAATAAAAGCAAATAGAATTTTTTACCGCATAGCATTATGAATTATTTGTAAAGGGAACGTTCAATACAATGTTAACGTCTGCTAACACCGACAAGCACAAGTGTAGGATCACCCCTCTGATAATATATAATATTATATAATAATAATATTTAATATATATCATATATTTATTAATATATTATATTTATATATATATATATAATTATTAATATTATAGTATATATAAATATATGTCTATATATCATACATTTAATCAATAAGAATCATTAGCAAAAGTTACATGCAGGCCCTCTAACAATTACAAGAGATGCTCAAGTTGTTTGCCCATCAGCTGTTCATAAAACACCCAAATTAGTTGCTTGCGATGTACTGCATGCAACGTTAACATAAAAGTGTTCTAGTGAGAGGGCGCCTTGCCTCATTTTTGGTTCAATTTCTAACCGAAATGGATTTCGTTAAAATAACCGCTTTCTGCAATCACGACACGACATATTTACTTGTCCTCATAAGTAAACAGTCTAATCAGTAAAATCAGGAAACGGTTTAGTGGGAATTCCATTGCACTCCGTCGTCTTACCACTCAATTTTCGTTCAAGAAACGCCTTCGCAAATCTTGGTGTTGAGGGGGGTTGCAAAAAATACATTCATATGTCTCATAGAGCAAATGAATGGCCAGGTAAAATGGAATGTGCGTTAAAACAACTCGTAAGAAGTTAGATGTGCGCCATTCACAAATTTTGTGACTCCTGTATAAATTTTTAATATATAATATATATATAATATATATATAAATATATATATATATATATATATATTTATATAATATATAGTATATAGTATTATTATAATGTATATATCATATATTATAATATTATATAATATAAGCAAGTATTATTATATCATTATTAATATATATATATTATATTTATATATATATTAAATATATAGATATATAAAATAAATTATATATATATATATATATAGTATATATTATGATATTATATATTATTAATAATATTTATAATATATTATATATAATATATATATATATTATATATCATAATATAATATATATAAATATATATTATATTATATATATATATATAATTATATATATATATATTTTTCTTTTATTATTATATATATTAATAATAATATAATAAATAGTATTAGATATATAATATATTATATATATATTATATATATTATAAATATATATAATATATATATTATGTATATATTATATAAAAATATATATATATATATATATATATATATAGATATATTATTATTATATATATTTAAACATCATAATATAATTAACTTACTCATGTTTAGTTCGTGGTCCCCCGCTCTTTCTATGAGAAACGGCGATGTACCAGATATTGTGGCACACAGCAAGTCCGGGCCCACAAGAATAAAAGTAAGCATGTGTCAAGTTCGTCTGATGTCGTCATCGAGTCCGAGCAGTTGGTAAGAGGTAATGCTGTGTGTCCGGTTTGTTTGGAGGGAATCTTTGAACAAGTAAGCTGGGAAAGGAGGCGTTAATGATATCCCATGAGCTAATATTTCCGAAAAGGAATGGGTGTGGCCCATACGATAGACCTGGACAGCGAATCCTCTGGTTTAAGATCTAAGCGCAAAGTTCTGGTGGCAAGATTTTTCGAGTGGCCGCCGGTTTCTGAAATTCTGCATCAAAGACCCAATCCCAATTGGTTTTTGGCTTTTTTGGGGTTGTGGATGTTTGTTGATCATAGATGGTCTGGTGGTGAGGATAATCTTTGTTTTGTAGTTAGCAAAGTATGGCTGGTGTATGCTCTTATTCTTGGGCGAAAAAGTGCGCTGTTAATGTTTTGAGCAAGGGGTTCTGGTCGTTGAAAGTGCCTTTTGTGTACAAATTGGCAGCCTAATCAATGTCGGAGAATTGCCATTAATGAAAAGAATTTTTGTTTCTCTTGTAAAGTAATGGAATGAAGTAGAGGACGATACACCTGTTTATACGCTCATAACTCTATTTTAAAGAAATTTCCAGTTTGTGTTGGTCTTTTGATATTGTTGGAAGCCCAAGCGGAAAATTATAGTTTAAGAAGGATTGAAAACATATTCGTCTAAAAATATTGTAAAGGGAACTCTTTGTGTTGGCCAAAAAAATTTTCGATTAGATCTTCATCACATTCAATTCATGTGTGGCTTTTGGAAGGAGAAAAAATGGTTGTTTATGTGGGGGATAGATGACATAACGTGGGCACGAAAGTCCTGGCCGAAGAATTGTGTGGTTTCTGCCTTATAATGGTCTGTGTTTGAGAAAGAGAATGTTGGATCGAGGTGTTAAACTGTTTTGGCATACGATAGTAGTGTGATATAAGATTTGGAGAGACTATCGCTTCCTGTTTTCGTTAGGTCAGTCCATATTCTGGTTGTGTTTATATATGTATTGGTTCTTGTATCTGCTGGTAATTTAAATGGAGAGATTCTTGAGCTTGTGATTGTGGGTTGTCTGCGTAATTACTGATTCAATGAGCAATCAGAAAAAGAAATTGAAATGTTCCTTAATCTATTAGTGAATTTAACTGATCGTTTTGAGGGTGAGGAAAATTCGAATATGACAAAATTGGTTAAAAAATCTTTATTAGCGTCAATTCTTATTCTGTATAGATATACAATAGAGGGAAATATGTTCTTTAACGGATTAAATGAAACGAATAGCATTTTAATCTACATAAGTTGCCAACACAGTGAAGAGGCACAATGTTAAATATGTAAATGTACAATTACATCTAAGCAGTTCTAAATTGATGCGAACTGATATACCCATGCCAGAAAGATTCAGATGTAAAAAGAATCATGTGGTGACCCTTCATAGATCGTTTTCTGCTGCTCTTGTCAGGTGAAGTCTTCCGAAACTTGCACTAAACACAGAGACCTAAGCGTAATACACAAGCATAGCCTCAATTCCAACGTCCTGAGATCTTGTTCCATTGACAGAATGATCCTGAATGGAAAAATATGATTTAAGTATCTTTCGACTCGATATTTTAATTATATAGGGGAAAATTATAGGTGTTTTTGTGAGAAAATGGATTTTAAGGATCATGTTGCAACTGCAGTTGAATGGTATTTTTTCCAGAAGTACTGTCATTACTGGATGGCAATGTTATCATCTCCTTGTGTGGCCTAAGAATCCAGGATAACTCCTTTAAGGCTTTTTCCCAAGCCCTCCTTTCTTTTTCTCTTCCAGAACTCGGTCATTCGCAAGGATCCTACAAAAATATCTTTCTTAACTTTTCATCATTCAAATCTAAGGAAAGTTTTTCTCTCCTGTTATACCTTTGGACCCAAAATTTTTTCCATTGAGATCGCCCAGCCTTTATAGTAAAGGTGGAGAAAAACATCTTGGTGTCCACTGAGAAAGCCTCGGCGATACGAACAAATTTTTTTCTCGCTAGAGTCCGAATTCTTACAGGCCAGTATGGATTTGAAATGGAATGTGCTTTTCTATCATACTGTCCCCAACCATACCATAAAAAGCACAGTACCCTTTAGGTAGCCCTTTCATGCCAAATCCTATAAGAGTGCATCGAACCTTGGAGATCGCCCACGCTTTCCACTGTGGTTCACATATTTGATTGAATCGAAGAGGTGTCCCAATGTTTGCATGTCTCCTTCATGTTACTTCATGAACCAACAGAATAGAAGAAAACGGTTTGCCGTATTGTGCAGTAAGTACAGCTTCAAACTAAGCTTTGGGAGGAAGTCTAAATGAAAAATAGCGCTGCCAATTCAGTTGGATGTCATGTTCAAATTCAACAGTTTTCTTCAAGCCATTAAAACGTCGTCATTAAACAAACCAGATTTGGTTTCCTCTCCAAAAAAAGGGAAGCAAGGAAATCCTTTAACGTTCCTCTGCTAACTGTGAGACCGCTGAAATTAAATTAGAAGAAACTATATTGGCTGTACGTCTTAACCCCTAGAAGTAAATGGTTTGGTATGGGTTTTGTAGGCTTGCCGGTAACCAAATAGCCAACAGCGAAAAAAAAAGAAAAAAATCCCCCAAAAAAATACATCGTCCCTTTTTATTTGTTCAGTCATTCTCCGGTAATAACTGGAACAAGAGTTTTGTAACCCATATATGTTTGGAGCCCATGACTATCTGGTCCTACCGTCATACAAAATGAATGGTGATTAGGTATTCTCACAAAGGCGTCCAGTCTGCGTTTCTGTGACGAAAGTTATTTACCACATATGTAAACAGAAAATTGTTCACTAAGTACACATTTCGTGGCATTTTGAATAAACAGATTTACACTTCACAAAGCACTTCCAAAACCCGAATTCTGAAAAAAAAAAATAAACAATATCATATGAAAACACACAGCAAATAAATATTTGGGTTATGACCTACAAACCATCTGGGAACGTTCTGTTAGTCAGTTGAGAGTAAGAAACAACAACTTCTCAAAACAAGAATTCTCCCATACTGACAAATGCAAGACTCCAAAAAAATAACACGTCGAAACTGTCCTTTAATCCAAAAGCAAAGCAATCGATCATTGTTTTTCAGATTTTTTAGCTGAATTTTGAATTCCAACAGTGTGGAAATACAATACGAACTATCGCTTAATTTTTGAACTCGAATAAAACAATATTCAATTGTTGGTGCAAGTTTTTTTATAGATTGGGGAAACGTGGATTATATTACTGCATTGCATTAAAAGTTTAAATAGTGTTGGTGATGTAATGGCACCAAGGAAGAAACATTGAAGATTTGCATTTTCGAGAGGTTGGGCGTCTCGTAATGACTTGGGCCGTACTACAACAGAACAAAAATTTTGGGTATATTTCTTGCATGAATGGCTTATTCTTAGTGTTTTTGGTAAGTTATCCTATTTATAGTGCCGTGGACTAATATCGATAGGCTTCTTTATATCTATTGCTTACTTGTTTATATAATAATATATATATATTATATATATATAATAATAATATATATAATATAATATATAAATTATATTATTATTATATATATATATTATTATATATAAAAGGATATAGCAATGGAATTTAAAAGGAGATAGAGGATAAGTTTTTGGAAGATGAAACGCTCCGTTGAATATTTCGCTAAAAAGTAAAAAATAATTTGTCGATTAAAAAATCTCAAGAAAAAAAAAAAACTCAATCGAAGTGGAGTGGGAAGAGGCTAAAAAGATTTCGAAATATATTTTTGTAATCTTCTTGTCTGTTTTTATCACGATTCGCCTGGAATGGAAAGGGAAGAGCAAGGAAACATATTTTCACTGCAGGTGGAGGTTATATAGATGGGAAATAACTACTATAAGTAATTTATGTTCCTTTGAGAGTTTGTATAGTATTATGACATTTTTCTTGAGGTAAAAATACTATAAAACGCGATGAAAGCAAAGGAATGTTACTAATAATTCTTAATTGAAAATTTGGAAAATTAAATATATGATCTTAAAAAAAGGGGTTTTGGGAACACAGATGACTGTAAAGAAAGAACATGAAATAAATCATAATAATAGATCTGATACCAATGACTAATATAATGATTATAATAAACGATAAATATGATGAATTTGCAAAAGCGAAATGCAAAAGAATCTGTTGTTGGAACTATAATGTTAATTTAATTATTCAAAAATTAATGAACCTTTAAAGTAAGGATAGACTTTACGTTTCCTTTTTGAACTCATCAATGACCTTTTGGGAAATAAAGAAAAACCTTATACAATATAAAATGAAAATGATAACTACGTACAAGTCCAATCAACCTGTCGAAAGTGCACACTTAAATAAGTGAATTTAACTTTATTACCATAAGAGTATAAGTTAGTAAAATTTACTACAAAATATTAATAATAATTGATTTTGATTTGATCAAATATGCCAATTTCAAGCAACAACAATAATACAAAAGTTAACAAAAAAAAAAAAGCTAATATTTTTTAAAATAGTTAAAAGTTAAAAATTAAAAATTTATTTCATGTTATGTTAAGTAAAAGTTAATTTTTTCCTTCATTTCACACAATGCTGCTTCTGTGTCCTGAAACCCAAATGTGCTGACTATAAAATAATTTTAAAAGTTTTATTTCATTGTCCCCTGAATTTTGTATTTATTCTTAATTTCTTTTATGACTCTCTCTAGTCAGTCTATTGTGATCTGATGAAACGAACTACACAAGTTCGAGAAATCTTGTGATAGTTTCTTGAACAAAATAAAAACAAATTTAGAAAGTGTTCGGTTAATAAAGGATTTACTTGAAGATAAATAAATACAATATATATATAATTCATAATATATATAATATATATATATATATATATATATAAATTGTTATAATATGATAATATTAATATATATATATAATTTAATATATATATTATAACTTTTTTTTAACTTTCCCGCCCACCTTGACCACCTGTCCTCAGAAGAGCACAACTTGTTCCCACATATACCCACGCCCGCCCTCCGTCCGGTCCCTCCACAAGCATCTGTCCAAGGCAGAGTTTCCTAGACGAATCTGGTTTGAGATGTGAGTAACTGTTAAAGTAGAAAGTCGGCCCAGTTCCGAAACCCGGATGCAAAAATTTTTACAAATATTCGAAGTTTGATTACGGTGAATCCCCATATTGTTAATGTTGTTAAATTTGGAGTGTTCCCCCTAATTCCTTAGTTTGGTCACAAGGGATGAACTGAAAGTTTTTGGAGAGAGTTTAAAATTCCATGCCTTATTTCTGGGTGGATGTTCATTTGGTGTAATTTTACTTGAAGGTCTTGTTATTTTAAAAATAGTTTTCGTAAGGAGTGTCGGTGATATTTGGTGTGAGAGGAATTTTGTTTTGTGGTTGGTGGGAATGTTTATCAGATAATTTGTGTGAGAATAATGCTTGAGAAGGAATGGTATCATACATATATTAGTATAATATATATTATATTATATTATTTATATTATATATATAATATATAATATAAATATAATATTATATCAAGAAATTAAATTGTCTGTTATGATATATAAATAATTTATTTCATAGTGATTTAGAGTAATACAGAAAATTTCATTATTAATTGTCAATTATCAGTTTATCCATAATTTGTTAAATCGGGGCAGTGTTCGCCTCTCTCCTCTCCTCTCTCCCTCTCTCTCGTCTCTTTCTCGTCTCTCTCTTCTTCCTCTCCCGCTTTCTCCTCTCTTTCCCTCTCTCTCCTCTCTCCTCCCCCTATGAAATTAGGACATATCACCTTTTAATTTTTCATTTGCTTAATCAAACACTTTATTTCGCGATAATCCACACTTCAATCAATACAGCTTAAAGCAGATATGATAGGACCCAATTCAACTGAAAAATCCATGAGAATAATCGTTCTTACAAGATAATGTTTTGATTCATCATATAAGTCACAACTTAGGGAAACATCAAAGGGAATTAATAAGCTTATTTAAATAATCGCTAAAAGCCCATATCTATTTTTTTTTCTCAAACAACGCAATCATACTATTTTTGATTAGAGCTTCAGCTGTTCGGCCTTGCTCTAAAGTATATAGGTTTTTTCTTCAATTCTTAATTATACTAGAACTGTAGGGAGTAAGATTTAGTCCACATACATAAAAAGCCAAATTTTAACAATAGTTTCAAAAGCCCACTGATTTGTTCATTAAATTTAATTGTTCCATGAAAAAAATCTGAGATTGTCTAACTAAACCTAAAAGGAAAATGCCTAAGTGTAATTTTTTTCTTCCATATTTATTTTATTATTTTTTTTTATGTAAGGTTTGTAAGCTTAAATATTTTATTACTTACTCATGCTTCAAAATGAAACCATTGTTGTAATACTTTATTTATTAATACAGTTTCATTATTTTACATTTTTTTTTTTTTACATTAATCTCTCATTTGTGTCAATTGTTATAAAACCTATATATTATAAATATATATATAAATTTTATATAATATATATATATATTATATTATAATATATATATGTAATATATGATAATAATAAATATATATAAAATATAATATATTATATATATTAATTTTTGTCTTATATCAATATATATCATATTTAACGTTGCTCTTGTCATAGGGTTATTAGTATTTAGGTTATCTTCGTCTTGTTTTATATTGAGTATATTTTATAGTGTAAACGGGTATTTAGTTGATATTAGGGCTAGTAGCTAGATTTATGTTCGTAGGCTGGTGGTTATAGGATTTATGTGCTGGCGATCATGATCCCTTTACGTTATATAATATATTTATTATAATTTATATATATATATATAATAATAATATAATTATATATATATATATTATATATATATAATATATAATAATATATAATATATATACTAAATTATATATTACCGGTATATATATAATAAAGTTATTAATATATAATATAATATATAATATATTTAATTATATTAATAATAATATTATATATTATAATATATTTAATAATACATATTAATTTATTTATTTGCTTTATAAAATTTTTTATATTATTTAGTTTTCACGTTACATAAGACTCCTGTATTCAAACCTTTCAATATAAACAATATATTAATTAAAAGATTTAAATTAATTTTAATATATATATAATATAAGTATATTAATATAAGTATATATAAATAATTATATATAATATATATAATATATATAATATATATCATATATATATAATATATTATTAATATAATATACATATATAAATAATATTTATTCTTATAAATAATAGTATTAATATATATATTATTATAATATATATAAGTTAATATATATTTAAATATTATTTGTGTGTTTGTGTGTGCGCGGCGCGATTTGCAATGGTGTGATCAAAATTCTTTACTTTATGTTTGTAGGTCGAGTGAGTGTAGAAGGAATAAAAAGTTGAATGTTTGTTTTTGTTTACCCAATTTCAATACATAATTATGTGATTTATTATATAGTAATATATATAATATAATATATATATATATATTAATAGTTATATATATATATATAATATAAAAATTTATATAAATAATATATAATATATATATATATTAAAAATATATATATTATATATATATATAATATATAATAATATTAATATATAATATTAAATAATATATTTAATGATATATTAATAATAAAATTAAATTATAATATATATTATATATAAATATATATATATATAAAATATAAATATATATATTTATATATTATATTAATATATAATAATTTATATATTATATATAATATATATATATTATTAATTTAATTTAAAAATATTATATTAAATATATATTATACGTGAGATCATATATATAATATATATTATAATATATAAATAAATATATAATTAATAAATATATATAATATATAATATAGATATTAATAAATATATAATCAAAAGATCCTTCAGATGCAAAAAAAGACTTTGAAAAATTCTATGTAAAAGTGGGTGGCCAACTTCTCCGATAAATGTCCGAGTCCCATGTTCGTGCACTATACCTTTTTACGTGTTTGAAGGTAAATTGCGCGCTCACACATCACCGCATATTATAATATATATATATATTAATATATATGATATATATATATTAATAATAATATAATATATAATATATAATATATATATTATATAGTAATACATATATAAGTATATATATTAATATAATATATATATATAATATATTAAATATATATTATAATAATTTTTTAATAATAATATATATTATAATAAATTATATAATAATATAATAATATATATATTATAAATATAATATATATATAGAATTAATGTTAAGACTATTAGTACCTATAAACTTCCAATCAGTCGAAGGAAGATAAAAAACTTTGTTTGATATAGTGTCTATATTATATAATATATATATTATTTTAATTATATAATATATAATATATATAATTTTATGTTATATATATATATAAATATAGATATTAACTTATATATAATATAATAATATATATATATATATATAACTATTTTTGAAACTTGTCATTCGTCAGTAGCTTGTATGGTTTCAACAATACATACAATTAAGTAGCAGATACCTTTAATTGTTTTTTTTTTAATCGAGGAAAAATTAGTGGAAACTGTGTGCGTAAATCCCTGACGTGATAAAGTTCCGATTCCTATTACATATCACCAAATCAAGTCGTTCAGTCTGCATGAGGCCTTAATATCCCCTATCCACTATAGTGTTTTAACCCTATTTTTGCATTTCGGTTTTATCTTGCATTGAAAGCATTATTATACGAAAGAGCAATTGAAAGGAACATTTTAAAGTTGACGGACCTTTAAATTTATTAAAAAAAAAATTAATCCTCGGATATTCTTCGTATCCGGACGGATGTTCAATCTCTCTTTGGTCACTTTCTCTAAATTTAGCATTAGCAATTTTATGGAGTTTGACTATAGCTCCTGATGTTTGAAATGCGTTTTTGGTCTGTTGCATGGTTTGACCTCTGATTGCTTATCCCAAACCCCGCCCTATAATCTTAATAAATATTAAATATATATTCAGAAGCTAGTTCAGGACTATGTCCAAATTTAACAGAATCTGCGCTCATTGACTCACTTTTACTTTTTTGCAACTTCCAATCCTATTTTTTACTTCTTTTCAGTTCCTCGTCCTCCAAACTTGGATATATTAAAGGAGGATGAGTAAATGAAAAAGAAATTAAAAATAGGCTTGGATAAAGTAATGGCAAAAATAAAAATGAGAACAGTGTGACCCAAATAATGTAATGAAGTTGGAAAATAAAGGTGAAGAAGAAATAATCTCGAATATATATTAAATTTATGTAAACGTGATAGGGGGAGGTTGGAAGCAATAACAGCAAGGAGAATTAAAATAATATAAGCACAAAATAACGGCATAAAGCAAAACTGACTTAGAAGTAAAGAAGATAATATGGAAATTCGAACCATTATAATGAGAGTAAGGGAAAGTCAGAGAAAGTATGCATAAACAAAAAAATTTTGCTACCATTGAGAGTGGTAGCGAATAGTGGGGAAGTGCAGAACGTAATGGGTAAATGTGGAAGACCGAAGGTTTAAAAGGGCAGATCAAATAAAAAAGCAAGGCAAATCGGATGTTCAATGCAAGAAAGCTGATGTGAGCAAGTGGCCTGGAAGACATGGAAAGTGGACGAAGCGCTGAATGAATCTTTAATGAACAGAGTCATTCACTTTATTCGGTGATACAAATGGATGAAACATCAATTAATCTCGTGAGTAATTTGGCGAACCACATTCCCACTAAATTTTTCTCATTAAAAAATCAACAATTAACGCCTCGATCGCTACTTATGTAATGTTAAATTTAAACGATCTGGTTTGATACATTACTATTTCAAAAAGAATATTAATTAAATATATTATATATATATATAAACATAATAATAAATTTATATTTATATATACTTACTATAATATATAATTATAATATAATAAGATAATTATATATAGTATAACTATTAATAGTATAGAGCTCTATCAACATCTTATTTAGTTGTTTTAATTTCTAGGTGTAATTGATACATGTTTTACATATTTAATTATAAAATTTTTGTAAAATATTTAAATCACCAATTATAACAATAACTAAATCGATCACGCATAAATAATGTATATAAATAAAAATAAATAATCTAATATACAATATTATAATAATATAATAAATATATTATGTAACATTATTATATATATATGATTATATATATAATATATATATAATATATAATATTATATATTATATAAATATTTATATATATATATATATATATATAATATTATATATATATATATATGTGCTGTGTGTGAGCGCGGCGATTTCTAACTCTTCAACTCAACAGTAAAAGCTAGTGCGGAAAAATGGTGCCGACATTATCGAGAAGCTTGTGGGTCCACCCCACTTTACATCATAAATCAAGTTATTTTTGCAATCTGAAGATTTACTTTTGAAATTATATATATAATATATATATATATATAAATATATAATATATAAATTATATATATATAATATAATAATAATATATAGATATATATACCGTAACATATATATAATATAATTTAAAGTATTTATTTTAATAAATATTTTAATAAAAATATTTAAATAAAATAAAATAATAATTTATATATTATATAAAAATAAAAAAAATAAATAATATATATAAATATAGTCATTATATTATATAATATATAATATATATATATTAATTATATATATATAATATATATGAAGTAGCAAGAGCCACATTGGATATAGTATTATTAATATAAATAGTATAATATATATATATAGATTATATATATATATAAATAATATATATATATATATTATATAATAATAAATAAATATATATAATTATATAAATAATATATATAATATAACTATATATATATAATTTATTATATATAATAATAAATTATATAAGATATAATAATATATAATATAACAATTACAATAATTATGGTAATAATGGGTAAACAAAAATCAAACCACACTTTTTAATTCCTCCTACAAAGCTCAATCGACCATTACAACATAAAAGTAAAGAATTTGTCAGCAAACATGCAAATGACGCGCCACGCGCACACACAACCCAACAAATAAATATATATATATATATATATATTAAACTTATTAAAATTTATAGTATATAAATAAATATCTCTTATAATATTATAAAAGGTATTTATTGTTAAATATAATATATTTATATAATAATATAATAATATATTTATATATAATAATATATATAAATATAAAATATTATAATATAATTATATATATATAATATATATAAAATATATATATTTGAAAGGTTGCAATTAAGGGATTTTCTTATGGTAACGTAAAAACTAAAAATATAAAAAATTTATTAAAGAATAAAAAAATTAGATAATCGAAATTTCCATATATATGATATAATATAGAATATAATATATATATATATATATATAATTAATACTTATAATATAATAAATAAATATATTATATATAATATATAACTAACTAGCTATTTAATTTAATAGTATGAATTTTATAAAGTATATATATATATTATATACAATATATATATATATAAAATATAAATAAATAATATTATTATAATAATAATTATTATATATAATAATTATATATATATATATATATAGTATATAATATTATAAATATATATATAATATATTATATATAAATATTATATAATATTGTATATAATATATATATATATATATAAATAATATAATAAATATATATAATAATATTAATATTTTATATATATTAATATATAATAATTATATTATAATAATAAAATATATATATTATATATAAGGTATTTTCAACATTGACCAAATATGTTCGAAATGTGATAGTCAGAAAAAAAAAAAAATTGTAAAATAAATGAATGTTATAATCACAATAAAGTAAGAAATGGTCATTTGAGAATCATAGAGATACTAATAAATATAATAAAGCCTTACAACACTGAAAAAAAAAATAATAAATAATTGAAGAAAAAAAATCCCTAAGATATTTCAAAAAGTTCAGTTGGATTAATTCAAATTTTTTCTAAGAAATATAGATTTTAAAATCGAACACTCAGGGCTTTTTGAAAGACTTTGTTAAAATTTTTGCTTGTTATGTTTTTAGTTGACTAAAATCCTTTACCTCCCTACAGCTTTATAGTAAATAATAATAAAAATGAAGAAAAACCTTAGATATATCTTTAGGCAAGGCCAATCTGAACTCTAATCAAAAATAGCGTGTATCATGCGTTGTTTGAGAAAAAAAATAGATATGCTTTTAGCGAAATATAATAGCGTAATATCTTGAGTCTAAAAGTGTGACTTATATGGATGATACGTCAAACATTATCCCTGAATAAGCAAGATTAATCTCAAATGAATTTTTCAGTCTGAAGATTTGTCTAGTCTCATATCTTGCTGTTAGCTGGTATTATGAAGTGTGAGATATCCCGGCGAATAAAAGAATTGGTTTTTGTTAAGCAATGAAAAAAATTAAAGAAGGTGATTGATGATATTTGGAGGAATAGGGAGAGAGAGAGAGAGAGAGAAGGAGAAGAGAGAGAGAGAGAGAGAGAGAGAGAGAGAGGATGACGAGAGAGAGAGAGAAAGGAGAAGAGAGAAGAGAGAGCGACAAAGAAAAGTTTTAAGAACAGATTACCGATTTAACCTCATCAACCATAAAAATAAAATTTGGTGATACTTTTACTGTAATAACTTTTATATAGTATATATATTTTAATATTATATATATAATATATATATAATATAATATATATATAGTAATATTATATATATAATATATTATATATAGATATATTATAATATGATAATAATATATATATACTCCACTCCAAGCATTTATTACAAACAATTCCTGAATAACAATCCCCCACCCCCAAACCAACAAGCATCTCTCACACCAAACATAATCCCAACCTCCTTAAAACGAAAAACTATTTAAACAACAGATTCCTTCAAGTAATACACCAAATGAAATTCCAAAACCAGATATATAGCAATCGGAATTTTTAAACTCTCTCCAAAAAACATTTTTCCCCCCCAAAAAGTCATCTTGCCCAAACCTAAGATGGGAAACACATCCAAATTTACAACATTAATAATATGGATTCACACCGTAACAAACTTCGAATAATTTGTACAAATTGCTACGGGTTTTCGGAACTGGGCCACCCATTTCTTTACTATACAGTTACCTCTAAACAGTCAAGCCAGAATTGGGTCTAGGAAATCTGCCTGGACGATTCCTGTGGTGGATATGACGGCGGAGCGGCCTGGGGTATAATGAATCAGTTGGTGCGCCTTACTGAAGACGGGGGTGGCCAGGGGGCGAGAAAGTAAAAAAAAAATTATATATAT
The DNA here is from genome assembly GCA_015478945.1 of Trachelipus rathkii. NCBI lineage: Eukaryota > Metazoa > Arthropoda > Malacostraca > Isopoda > Trachelipodidae > Trachelipus > Trachelipus rathkii. Next base: position 30,622 of record JABUQX010026232.1, read on the forward strand.
TATAATATATATATTAAATTAATATATATATATATAAAAATTATTAATATATATAAATATATATATAAAATATAATATATATGTTTGTATTTAGTTTCTTCCAAATATCCAATTTTAATTTAAACCGAAACACTTTCTAAATTTTGTTTTTATTGTTTTTTGTTCAAAAAACTCTCACAGATTCCGAACTTGTTCAAAAATTCTTCTTCTTTAACAAACTAAAAGGAGAATATGCTCTCGACCCAACCAACCATTAACAAAGTTCAGACAAATGAAATAAAATTGTTAAACTTGTATTTTAAATCGATTATTATTACACCGACAAAGCCCAAACTTGTCGAAAATGAAGAGAAACATAAAACTTAACTTTTACTTTAAATGACAATGAATAAAGTTTTTATTTTTAACTTTTAAAGTAGTATTGATTATAGCTTTTTGTTTTTGTTAAACTTTGTGACTCAAATGTTGCTTGAAATTGCATATTTTATTACCAATCAAAAATCAATTATTATTAATATTTTGGTAAGGTAAATTTTTACTAACTTACTCTTGGTAATAACTTAAAATTCACTTATTTAAGTTGTGTCACTTTCGAAACAAGGTGTGACATGTACGGTAAAGTTCATTTCAATTTATATATTGTATAAGGTTTGTCTTTCATTTCCAAAGTCATTGATAGAGTTCCAAAAGCAACGTAAGTGTTTTCCATTACTTTAAAGTCTCATTAAGATTTTGAAATTTAAATTTAAATTTAACTTCTTTCTTTATTGCTTTTCCATTTTTTTGCCATCTTTCAAATTCATTAATATTTATCCCGTTTTTTATCATTTATATTTAGGCCTGCCAACAATGTGGAGAAGTAAGTTCGAACAGTGTTTAATATATTTCCTGCAACTAAAGAAACTTGCTGAATTATTTCTGTATTACGATTTTCAAATAAATATAGTACAAGTTCCTTTGCTTTCTTCCGTTTATAGTATACCCTGAAGTGAATTGACTTTCACAATAAACTACGCATGAAAGGAACATTAAATACTTAATATAATTTATATCCCTCACTCAGAGGATTCACCTGCAGTGAAAGAATATTTCTTTGCTTCTTCTCCCAGTCCGATCGTGAAATACAACAAAATTACAAGAAAAATATATGTATTTATAATTCATATTTATTTCTCTCTCTCAAAATGAATTAATTTTTTTTTTTTTTTGAGATTACAAACATGACAAAAATATTTTTTTACTTTTTACTAATATCAAACGAGCCGCCTTTTCATCTTCAAACGTATTCCTATCTCTTTTTTAAATGCCAATCATATCCTTTAATATAAAATAATATCACCCTATAATATATATATATATATAATATATGATATATATAATATATATGATATTAAATATATATATTAAATATTATATTAAATATATATATATACAATAGCAATAGATATAAAGTAAAGCCCTTCGATATAGTCCACGGACCTATTTAATAGAATAAAGTACAAACACTAGAATTAAGCATCAAATTGCAAAGAAAATAATACCAAAGTTTTGTCTGTTTTAAAGCCAAAGTCATACAGAAAAGTCCACACCCTCTCGAACATCAAAAAACATGAGTTTCTCCATGGTGCCTATACTATACACCAACACTATTAAAACTTTTATCTATAATATAATCACGTCCCCAATCTATAAAAAAAACTGGCACAACAAATGAACTTGGGTCTTCGAGTTTCAAAAATTAGCGAATTGCTATTTATTTCACCTGTTGAAAGTTCAAAAGTCATCATAAAAGAAAAAATGATCGATAGCTCTTGCTTTGGATAGACAGTGACGTGTAATTTTTTGGAGTCTGCATTTGTAAGTTATGGGGAAATTTGTTTTGGAGAGTTGTCATACCTCTCAACTGACATAACAGAACGTCCCCCAGATGTTTGTAGGTTATAAACATAATACCACTGTTAATGTGACTGTGTGTTTCATATTGTATATTGTTTATGTTTTTCAAGTATTTCTGGTTTTTTGAGTGCATTTTGAATTGTAAAGATTCGGGTTTAATCAAAAATGCCACAAAAATGTGTAAAATTTAGTGAATTTTGTTATCTATGTGGTGAAATAACATTTTCGTCACAAGACAACGCAGACTGCAACGTGCCTCTTGTTGAGACTACCTATCTGACCATTAATTTGGTAGAAAGGTAGGGGACGCCCAGGATAAGTCATGGGCTTCAAATATATTTACAACTCTTGTTCAGTTATATTACGAGAATGGCTGAAAAAAATAAAAGAAGTATGTCTTTTGCTGTGCCTATGGTTTTGCGGAATCCTACAAACCATACAGATGACTACTTTCTAAGGGTCAAGACCTAACAGCAATGTGAATCTTCTCCAACGTAATATCAGGGTCTCACAGTACAGAGAACGTCAGAGGGATCTGCTTCCTTTTTTTGAGAGAAAAAATCTTTGTGTTTTTACTCGAGCGTTTAATGGCTTTGATGAAATGTTTGCAATTTGAACCATGGCATCCAACTCTTGAATGCAGGCTTATCATAGACCTCTCCACGCCTAAGTGTTTGAAATCTGTTACGCACAACGCAACCGCTTTCTTCTATTCCCTGTTTGGTCATCAAGTTCACATGAAAGGAGAACATGCAAACAAGACAGCCTCTCGAATTTTCAATTCAAATATGGTGAATCACAAGGTGAAAAAAGCCGGGCTATCTCAAAAGTCTTGCGCTGCCAACTCTTTAGATTGCAATGAGGGTAGACTAAGTATGCACTGCTTTTATGTATTGGGACAGTTTATGGAATAGAAAAGCACAGTAAATCAACTCAGACGGCTCTCGCAAATAGAATCCTTGACTCAGCGAGAAAAAATGTCCGTTGCCGAGTCCTCTCGGGAATCCCAAAGAATGTTGTTCTTTCCAGCCTTCATATAAGCTTGGATCTCATAAAAATCTTTTGTCAAGGTATAAAAACCAGGAATGAGATAAACTTCTAATGAATGATGCAAGTTTAAGAAAAGGTAATATTTTTTGTTTAGGACTGCCGAATTTGACCCGGAGTTTGGAAGAGAAAGAAAGGGATCCCTTGGGAAGCCTTTAAAGAAATTATATAACCTGGCAGTTTTCTTGGCAACAATAAGAGAATGATTATACTGCACCAGTTGGAGACAGTACTTGGAAAATACCATCTAACTCGAGTTCAAACATGTCCCTTAAAAATCATTTCGCCAATAACACCATAGAATTTTCCTCCTAGTTGTGGGAGCCCCTCTTCAGTGATTTGAAGACACGGAGAAAGATTTTCATCAGAATATTTTCTGTAATGGAACAAAGACATCAGAGCCGTTGGAATGAAGCTATGCTTGTGTATTACTGCTGGTTCTGGTGTAAGTGAAAGCTCCGGAACTCACCAACTTTACAAACAGATAAAACAAAGGAATATGACCATTCAATAACAGATACTTTTACAATCGAATTTGAAAGTACGAGTTCAACTTCCATGCCTTTTATTGATGAAGCAAACACTACTCAAACTGAATTATATGAATTCAGCACAACTTCACGAAAGGTAATCGCTGAAGTTACTGATGAATATTCCTCCATATTCCCATCTACTGAAACCCCTACAACATATACAACAGAAACATTCCCCGATCAACATGTACCAAATATTTTCTTAGAATCGTCAGACGATTTTGAAGATAAAATTTTGGAACAACGCATTAAAGACATACCTTCTCATAATATAACTTTAATTTCAGAAATTGATACATCAGAATTAGATTCGTCTACTGTTGAAACTGTAACGGATAAAGATTTTGAAAAAGAAGTGCTAATTGAAACAACTCTTGCCCCAGAAACTGAATACACTACAAGTGGAGAACAGGACATTTCAACTACAAAGGATCACACCATTCCTTATGAAGAAGAGACTAAAACTGAACCTCAAGTTACCCCATCAACGCATATCCCTATTGAAGAAGTTGATACTATGGATGCAATTACAACTCAGTTTGATGAAATGACAGATAAACCGTCCGATATATCAACAGATAGTCCTGTTGAAACTGGTAAGGAAGAAACTATATCTCCCCAACCTGAAACAACAGGTAAACCGTCCGATATATCAACAGATAGTCCTGTTGAAACTGGCGAGGAAACAACTGTATCTTACCAACCTGAAACAACAGATAAACCATCCGATATATTAACAGTTAGTCCTGTTGAAACTGGTGAGGAAACAACTATATCTCCCCAACCTGAAACAACAGATAAACCGTCCGATAAATCAACAGTTAGTCCTGTTGAAACTGGTGAGGAAGAAACTATGTCTCCCCAACCTGAAGTCATAACTGAAACTCATACTGAGGCCGACGCAACAGAGCCAAGTGATAAAGAAACAGACATAGCGACAACTCATACTTATGATACGTATAGTCCTGAAACTCAGACTATAAGTTCAGTCGATTATACGACAGGTAAGTATACGACAGAACTTGAGGATATAGCTTTGGACACTACTGACAGAATTATTGATGAAACCACCACTAGAAAGACCACAGAACAGACAGGCGTTCCTGGTAAGGAGACTTTGGCTACTGTACTGACAACATTAGAGCCACTCGTAGAAGCTGAAGAACCAATAACGACATCAACAGAGTTTGCTTCAGAAATATTGACTGAAAGACCTTTAGAAGAGACGACGTTAGAAACACATGTTGAAACTGAAGATCCAGCAAAGACACCAACAGAATTTATTCCAGAAAAAATGACTGAAAGACCTTTAGAAGAGACGACAACGGAGTACCTTGTACAAGAGACAACATTAGAAACACATGTTGAAACTGAAGATCCAGCAAAGACACCAACAGAATTAGTTTCAGAAAAATTGACTGAAAGACCTTTGGAAGAGACGACAACAGAATACCTTGTAGAGGAGACTACCGCGTCAAAAGAAGTAGAAGCTGTTATTCCAGATATAACGGAAGTACAAGAGAAAGAACAGTATAAAAAGTGCTCATGGAATAACAAAATTTTCGATGAACATGGAAACATCTGTCTCAATCCGGGATAGTGAATGTCAAGATTTGCAAATGTGGAGAATGGAACTGTAAAAATGTAAGCATAGGGGCATGCTGAAAAGCGTTTCCCCCCAGTTTCTAAGGGTGGCAGCAGTTAAACTTCTAATGCATACCTGTTGTCCAGGTTTACGGATGTTGTGGAAGGTAACGAGAATAATTTGTCATTTTTTTAAGATCAAACTTTATTCCTAATATATGATCGTTATAATAATTATTATTTTTCAGTTTAATATATTATATATATATTAGTATGTATATTATATTATATATAGATATATATATATATAATATAATATATATATGATCATATTATAAACGGATTGATTTGGAGTCAGGCAGAGATGTGATTTGAGAGGATTGGTAGAGAGATTTGCAGGGCTCGTGTAAAAGGAGGCGGTGGAAAGTAAACACGTGAGATAAGAAGTAAAGGTTATGGCTTGTGAGTCGAGGGCAGTCCCGGTGTGCATTTAGTAGTTATGATGGCGATTCAGTCGAAACAAGTGGTCTGAGTTTTATTAGTTTAGGATATTATGTTGGATTGAAAAAGGGACGAGATGATGCAGAGTGTTGTGGGAAAGTTGTGAATGACAAAAAGTGGCGGTGCAATTAAATCCTAGGTTGATGTTGTAAAAGGGACTAGGTTTTGAGTGCGCTACTAGGGTATTACATGAGAGTATGTTTGTTATCTGTGTTTACTGTATAGAGTGAGGACTATGTGGTCTGAAATAAGAGGGTATAGATCTAAAGTACAATGGTGAGGTGGACAATCTTAGGGGGTGTTGATTAGGTTGAGAAGAACTTGATAAAAGGGAAGAATGGACGTAGTTAGAAAAGAGTTGCTGGTGTGAAGGAAAGGGGTAAATGAGAGAATTAAGGAAAGTACGTTGAGATGGAGATGGTTTCATCATGAGCAATGTATGATGATAGTCGGTTGGTCAAGCGGATGTATAGTGGTGAGTGGTGCTGGGAATTGACCGGCTGGGAGACCGAAGGAAAAAGTTGGATTTTAATCAGTAAAAGGAATTGCCTGGAAGGACAGAAAAGTTTGTCAGAGACGGAAGAAAAGTGCATAGAAATGAAGTGAACTGGCGGGGTTTGTGAAGGGGTATGGTTGTGGCCCACTTGGGTCAAGGGATGAAAGCTACATTGACGAGCGGATACCAATTGTGAAAGGGTCCGTGCGCGTCACTCGCGCTACCGCGACTAGGTCCCGTGAAGCTCCAAGGTGGATTCTGAATGCGACGAGCTCTCATTAAAAGGTATAAAAGGGGGTGGTAAGGCTGGGCTTTCTTTCGACTTTCGTCATTCTTCTACTGCTTTTCCGTTTCCAGCGCATGCTACGCACCTGATTCCCCAGTCTTGGGAGACGGAGAGAAGGTGGGTGATGACGATCATGATGATTATGATATATATATATATATTACGAAAGTATATATCATATATATATATAATTATATATATAATATATATACATATAAATATATATATAATATATATTAATATTAAATATATATACATTAATATATATATATATATATTATAATAGTTATATAATATATATATATATATATATATATATATATATATACTATATATATTGCCATATGCAGTATTAAGTATTATATATTTCTATATATGACTATATATATATATATTCATATATACTATATATACTATATACTATAAATATATATATATAATGATAATGATCATAATATAATATATATATATATATATATATATATATACCATCATCATCATCATCAACCACCACCTTCTCTCCCGTAGGTGCGTAACATTTACCGGAAACAGAAAAGTAGTAGAAGAATATGACGCAAGTCGAAAAGAAAGCCCAGTCTTACCGCCCTCCATAGCCTTAAGTGAAAACTCGTAGCAGTCAGAAAAATCCACCCTAAAGCTTCACGGGACCGCGACGGACCCTTACCATGGGCATCTCGTCAATGAAGGGTTCATCCCCTTGGCTTTGGGGGCCAAGCAGTCCATACCCCCTCCACAAACCTCGCCATTTCAATAATTTTATGAACTCTTCTTTTAGTCTCTGCCAAACTCACATTTCTCTATTCCAGGTATTCCTTTACTGACTCAATCCACTTACCAGCACACTCACCACTATGCATCCGCTTAACCAACCGACTATCATCCATCATTTCCACATGAACAAACCATCTCAGTACTTTCATTTATTTCTCTTCATTTACCCCTTTCTCACCACCAAAACACTAACTCTCTTAATATGTCATTTCCTCATTTTATAATTACTAATTACACCTTAAAACAACATACCCCTAAGATGTCCATCTAAACACATTGTACTTTAGATCTATACTTCCTATTCCAGACCATAGTCTCACTACTATACATTAATGCAGGTAACAACATACCCTCATGTAAGACCCTTGCGCACTCAAGACTTGGTCCCTTTGCATTCAGTAATGATTTAATAGCACCAGCCACCTTCCTGCCATTCCCAACTTTAATACTACACTCTGCATCATCCGTTCCTTTATCATCCAACATATATCCTAAATATTTAAACTCAGACACTTGATCCAGCCGCTCACCATCTAACATAACTTCACACCGAGGACTGTCATCACTCACAAACCATTAACCTTACTCTTATATACGTTTTTACTTTTCAAAACTCCGTGTTTTCCTCTGGCCAAACTTCTCTCTCTACCAATCCCTCAAAACTCTCTTCAGATTCGCCACACAAAACCAGAACATCATCCGCATATAATAGGGAGGGCACCCTCCACTCCCTTCAAATCTCCATCATTCTAACACCATCCCCTGCCACCCCCATGTCTAATTCTGTCATAACCCCATCCATTTATATATATATATATATATATATATATATATATATATATATATATATATATATATATTATATATATATATTATATATATATATAGAATTAGATATACATATATATATATTATATAATATATATATTATATATATAGTTATTATTTTATATTATATATATATATATAATAATATATATATAAGTACTATATATAGTATATATAATTATATATATAATAGATAAATGATATATAATATATATATATATATATATTATATATTGATAATTATATATATATTTATATCATATTAGGAGCCAGTACAACGAAACTTTCTGCGAGAAAAGATGGAAAGAGATACAATGATAGTGATTATGTACCTTCCGGCACTGAGTGCTTGGACTGTTACTGTCTTGAAGGAGAAATTGTATGTGCCCAGCCTTAGAGTTGTGGTGTTCCACGATCTGGTGCACGGCTTTAGTGTCAGAGGGGATAATGACTGTTGTCCAATTACTATATGGAATGCGGTAAGTTCTTATAAGATATAATATTTAAGCGATAATTTTGTATAACACTATTGCTAACATGATTATATTGAAAATAGATCATACTTTCAAAAGTTGAAAAAAAGATACAGTATATATATTATATATATATATATATATTATATGATATTTTATATATATATATATATATATATATATATATATATAATAATATATATTATATATATAAACATACTATATATATATATATATATATATATATATATATAGTATATAATAATAATAATAATAATTAATAATAATAATAAAATAATAATAATTAATAATAATAAAATAATAAATAATAATAATAATAATAATTAAAATAATAATAATAAATAATTAAGTTAATAATAATAATTAAAAATAATAATAGTAATAATTAATAATAATAATAATAATAAAATAATAATAATAAAATATAATAATAATAATAAAATAATAATAATAATATAATAATAATAATAATAATAATAATAATTAATAATAATAATAATAATAAAAAATAAAATAATATTAATAATAATAAAATAATAATAATAAATAATAATAATAATAATAATATAATAAATATAATAAAATAATAATAATATTAATAATAATAATAATTAATTAATAATAATAATTTAATAATAATAATAATTAATAAGTTAATAATAATAAAATAAATTGAGTTTTAATCGGTATTTCTCTCATAAGTAAATTTTATTACAGATGAATCTCCAATGGAAGCAGAAGAGTTTATGATTGATCTTGATGAAGAATCAGATAACGCGACTACGGCTTTCATTCCAGATACTGATGTAACAGTGGTAGATGATATTGCAACCACTACTTCTACAAAGTTACCATCAGTGGCTGCATCATTTACGCCTTTGGGAACAACAAAGAAACCTTTGACTACTCAAATAGTCGAGGG
>JABUQX010026232.1:45000-70466 GCA_015478945.1 Trachelipus rathkii
TATATATATAATCTATCTTTAATATATATATATTTTATATGTATATATATCGATTTTATATTTGTCAATATATATATATATATATATATATATATATATATATATATATATATTATATATATATAATATATATATATATAATATATATATATATATATATATATATATATATATATATATATATATATATTCTCACTGACTTCAATCCTTGCCCCCAAGGGTGGGGGGGGGTGATCACATATATTGGTGGTCGCAGTTGGTCGCCAAGAAATAAACCATTTGATGAACGAGAAAACTGGTCAATATTATTTCAAAATTTTAATTGTAAACACCACATTATTGCCTAATGCTAAATGAAGGATCCAGCCGATGCAGTTGTTCCCAAAATTATGCAAGTGATAACACAATCAAAAATAATGCAAGTGGTAATACAATCTGAAAGTGACACCAAAATTTAATAGTTTGTGGTGATAATGATACTACTCTTCCCGTTGCTTTGCTTTTACTACTAGTGCGAGATGACTCTTTTTACATATTATTAATATGTAAACAAAGATTAAACAGCTTAAAATTCTCACTATTTAATTTTATTTATTTTTTTTCGAATGAATATTCAAAAACTTGAGCTAAAACTATTTTGTTTTAAATAATCAATTTTCGTGAATATTTTAAATTTATTAATCGGATATACGATAAATATCTCAATCTGCACTTTTGAATTTGACACCTGCCAGGCGTAAAATGGCAATTTGAGGATCGAGGGGTTGGGAAAAGCTGATCTATACAGTCTTAATCTTTCTCTCTTCAACTTTCCACCCCAATCTTAACAGCTATTCTCATTCTAAAATATATTCTGGAACACTTTTCTTCTTCTATTCTCTCCACTTTCTATGAATTATGAATAAAGAAAATCTGCATAATATTGGCAGTAATGAAGAGGTGATAGTGAATGTGTGTGGTTGGTTTGATGGTGCAAGAAGGAATAGATATTTTGGGGATGAGATTATTAGCAAGGAGGAGGTAATGGGTAGAGTGAGAAAGTTAAAGAATGGTAAATCTGCAGGTATAGATGAAACTACTGGTGAAATGATCAAGAACGGAGGCGAGATGGGTGATTGATTGGATTTGGAAGTTGTAATAAAAAGCGTTTATGGAGGGTATAGTTTCAAGGGATTGGAGGAGAGAGGTAATAGTACCCTTATATAAGGGTAAGGGAGATAAGGGGAACTGTAGAAATTATAGGGGAATAAGATTATTGGGTGTTGTAGGGAAGATATATGCTGGTATTTTGGTCGAAAGAGTGCGTCGAGTGACTGAAGGACTGATTGGTGAAGAACAGGGTGCGTTTAGGAGTGGTAAAGGATGTGTGGATCAAATCTTTACATTGAAAAAAATGATTGAGAAAATGAGGGAGAAGAAGAATAAATTGTTATTTAGGTTTTATGGCTTTGCAACAGCGATATGATAGGGTAATAGACGAGCTCTAATGCAAGGGTTAGTGATATTATGGTGTGGTGGTAGGCTTCTGAATGGAATCAAAAATTATGTATGGACGATAGTGAGGCGTGTGTAAGAATAAATTGGTGTCAAAGGTGATTGGTTTAGTATTATTAGCGGAGTGAGACAGGGTTGTGTTATGTCTCCTGGTTATTCAATTTGTATATGGATGGGTTATGAAAGAATTCGAGGTGCGGATTGGCAGGAAATGGTTTAGAATGATGGAGAATGGAGATGAGGGAGGGTGCCCTACCCATTATATGAGGATGATTGGTTTTTGGTGGCGAATCTGAAGAGAGTTTGAGAGATTGGTAGAGAGATTTTGGCAGGTTGTGTAAAAGAGGGGTTAAAAGTAAACTAGATAAGAGTAAGGTTATTGGTTGTGAGTGAGGACAGTCTTCAGATTGAAGTTATGTTAGATGGTGAGCAGCTGTGAAAAGTGTCCAATTAAAAATATTTTTAGGGTATTATGTTGGATGAGAAAAGAACGGATGATTGCAGAGTGTAGTAGAAAATTTGTGAATGGCAGGAAGAGTGCTGGTGCAATTAAAATCGTTGTGAATGTAAAAGGGAACTAAGTCTTGAGTGCGCTAGGGTCTTACATGAGGTTATGTTGTTACCTTGTTTTGTAAAGTAGTGAGACTATTGGTCTGGAAATATAGTATAGATCTAAAGTTCAATGTGTTCAGATGGCCAATCTTTGGGCGTGTTAGGTGTGAAGAAACTGATAAAATGAGGAAATGAACGTTATTAGATAGTTGTCGTGGTGTAAAAAATGGGTTAAACGAGAGTTAATAAATGAAAGTATGTTGAGATGGTTTTGGTCATGTGGAAAGGGATGGATGATTAGTCGGTTGGTTAAGAAGATTTATAGTGGTGAGTGTGCTGCGGGAACCGACCGGCTGGAGTTAGAAGAAAAAGTGGATTGAGTAAGTAAACGAATGTTTGAAGGAGAGAAATGTGAGTTTGCAGAGTCGAGAATAAAGGTGCATGAAGGAGGAGAATGAATGGGTTTTGTGAGGGTTTTATGGTTGTGGCCCACCTGGCCAAGGGATGAACCTTTACACTGACGATTTACCATAGTTAGGGTCGTCGCGGTCCAGTGAAGCTCTTAGGGTGGATTTTCTGACAGCGACGAGTTCTTACTTAATTAATGGTTACAGAGGGGGCCGGTAAGGCTGGCTTTCCTTTCGACTTTTGTCATATTCTTCTACTGCTTTTTTTTCCGATACATGTTACGCACCTTACCCCTAGTCTTGGGGGTGAAAAACTTAGATGAAGAAGAAGAAGAATAATATATATATATATATATATATCATATATATATATATAATATATATATACTATATAATACTATATAATAGTATATAATATATATATTATATAATAACTATATATAAATATATACTAATATATTACATATATATATACTATATAATATATATATATATATATATAAATAATATACTCTACTATAATATATATTATATATATATATTATATATATATATATATATATTAATATATATAATAATATATAATATATATATAATATATATATATATATAATATATATGTATATATATTTATATAATATATATATATATATATTATATATATAATTGATATAATATATGATATAATATATATATATATATATATATATATATATATATATATATATATTATATACTCTTATATCTATATATATAAATATATAGTATATATATATAAAGTTTGTACCTCATAGATTTTTGCATTGAATCGAGGAAGGGAATTCGCTTCGAGTGTGTCACTAGGAATTGATCACTGAACCTTTGCAGCACAAACCCGATTCATTTTCATATACGCTATACTAGCATATATATCCAAATATAGAATGTTAAGACCTGAAGGAGAGAGAGAGAGTGTGTGACGAGCTCTCTTGGCGAGTTTGTTCGATTGCCTTGTACTCGTTATGATCTGAAGGGCGATATTTTGTCTTCCTGGAGGGATAACATACGTACTTAGTAGGAGAGATCCTGTTTCAGAAATAAAGCAATAGGCCTGAATAATCGTACAAAAATAATTAATAGTAGTGTTTTAATTAAGATTGCCATTAGAGATTATTTACCATAATAAGTAACCGATTATTATATTGTTAAAGGATTTTTGCTCTGAAACGGTCACCGATTAAAATTTAACCGATAATTGTTAACAATTGACTGATGAAAGAAAACGAGAGTCAATCTTTCTTTTAACTTTTCATTATAATTGAACGATAAAAGAAAAATATATTCAATTTTTTTCCGAAGATGAAGAATTGGTGGCTGTTTTGGGGACTTCCTCATATCGTCGACAGGAAAATGGTTGACAGGACATTAAACAAAATTTCCACTTGTCCAAAACGTCGACAAGTAATTTCTCAAAAGTAAAATGGTCGACAAAATTTTCTGCTACTCGTCCAAATCTGTTTTGTCATCTTGAAAATGAAGAAGAAGTCTTGTTGTTATAAAATACACGAATCCCACAAAAAAAAAAAATAAATAAATAAAAAAAAAAAAAAAATGTATAAAAATAAATACAAATGTTAAAAATACTAATATATAGCAATGAGCTAAAATATTTGAAGCTATAGCAAATTGAAGAAAAAATATTGAAAAACCGTACAAATCTATTTTACCTAAAATAAACTAATCCTAAAGATGAGAAAAAATTTTCTGAGCTCCAATTTATTCATAATTAAACTATAATTCAACTAAGATAGAAAATGTTGGATAGAAAAAGTTGACTCATAATTTGATTTTTTAAATATTATATTATACTTGTGCATTAAAAATAAAAATTATTTTTTTTCTCCATGAATAAATTTTTAAGGATTAATTAGAAATCGTATAATGATAACTACTCACCACATTGCTATAAAGCTTGCGTGTCAAATTCAAATAAAGACATCGAACAAATTTTCTTATATTTTATCGTAATAACTGTGTTATAAAACGAACATTTAATTTTATATACCTCATAAATATTGCATCGGAGAAGTTTTTTCAACTGTTTCTCCACATATAATTATTAGCTTTGTAAGCAGGTATATAAGGTACATAAACTAGCTATCAAAATTACTTACGATTGTTAAAGTATTGTACATTTTTTAGGATTATTTTTAAACTCTAATTGCCATTATTAAACAGGTTATACATATAATTATATATATATACATAGGTTATACATAGGATCTATGTGTAAGGACTTGGGATTTGCATTTCAAGTAATTTTACTGCAGATTTCCGCTAATTTTTATCATGCGCTGTAGGAAAAGAATATATAAGTTTCCGGATCATGTGGGTTATCTGCCCCCACCTCCATATACATATCGATTGCATGAATTCGAACACATTTCATAAAACTGAAGTAAAAATGCGTAAAGTCAAATTGAAACTTTAGTAATAAAGCAGCTTCACACCTTTAAAAATATTAAAAAAAAAAGTTTTAATCTATTGTAGATGCAGTAAAACTCAACATAACCTATACTTAACGTATATATAATATAATTTATTTTTATATTTATAATTTATTTCGCTTTGCATTGTTAAAAAAACAAATCTGGCAGCAAGAGCGCTTTGTAGACTTTATTCGATTACGTAGATTTAAAAATACTGACTTGAGCTTAAGTGGAGGCAGATAACCCACATGGGCCAAATTTCCTTTTATATCGAACAATTATTTTTTCTTATGGTGTAGTAGTAGTAGTAGTAGTAGTAGTAGTAGTAGTAGTAGTAGTAGTAGTAGTAGCATCGAAAATAAAATTAACAGTTGCAGAAAATAATAATGACAAAAAAAAAATAAATAAATCAATAAAAAATAAAAATACAATATGATTTTTCATCACATCGCAAACTTTTAAATTTCTAATTTTTTTTTTTTTATGGTAAAAACAAAAGATAATTTTGGATAAAGGTGCAAATACGTATTAATATAATCTTGAACTAAAAATGATATTTGTAACTAATATATAACAAAATTTTTTTTTTTTAATTTTACCAAAATATTTAAAAAATAAAAATAAAATTTTTATATTTCATAATTTAAATATAATTTTAATAAATAAAATTTTGGAAGAGTGAAGGGTACTTTGCTTATTACATACAAATGATTTGGTGAATCTGAAGAAAGATTGAGATGATTAATACAGAGGTTTGGCAGGGTGTGTAAAATGAGGGGTTTGAAAGTTAATGTTGAAATGTGATGGTGATGGGGACCTATATACCAAATAGGTCAACAGAAAAAATCTGGGTTAAGACATTTGTGAAGAAGAATAAATGAGGAGTCTGCTTATTTAGAATTTCTTCTAACGATCCAGATAAAAGCAGATAACTTAACCTTAAACATAACCCTAACCTAAACTTAACCTAAACTTAAAACCTACTTAACCTAACCTAACCTAACCTAACCTAACCTAACCTAACCTAACCTAGCCTAACAACTTAACTTAACCTAACCTAATCTAACTTAACCTAACCTAACATAACATAACCTAACTTAACCTAACTTAACCTAACCTAACCTAAACCTAACCTAACCTGATACGTACCTAAACCTAAAACCTTAAACCTAAAATTAAACCTAACCTAATCTAACCTAACAAAACCTAACTTAACCTAAAACTAACCTAACGTAACCGTTAACCTAATATATGTGGCGGTCTTTACAGGAAATTTTTTGATGTACCAGCCCGACCTTTTTCTGTCAATCCATCCTGCTGACCTGGTGTGATGGAGGTAGGACATTTACCCAGTGTGAAATCCCATGATAGATGGTGACAGTGGTAAATCAATTAGTTAAACAATTCTTATAATAAAGTGGTTAGTGTGTAATGTCGCAAATTTTATTGTGATATACTATTATTTTTAACTACTTTCTATATATATATTAGTATATCACTTTATATATAGTAATGTTTTATATAATATATATATATTATAGATGTTATTATATATATATATATATATATATATATTATATATATAAATATATATATATATATAATAATATATATATATATATATATATATAGGCCCTGTTATGGTTTTACGACTCCGTCAATTTTGATTTTTTTTGTTTTTTTTTAAACATATTGCTGGTATATGATACTAAATGAATTTCAGTGGTACGGACATGATTCAAAAAGTTCTAAATTATTTTAAATAATTTTTAAAAATCACATTATATAAGAAAAAAATTTCAAAAAAAAATACCTCGAAAAATTACGATACTTACAGAAAAACCCAAATTACATATTTTGGAATCCGGCATATAAAAGCTATTACAAAAAAATCAAATATGAAATATCTCGAAAATATGACACTTACAGAAAAAACCAATCACCTGAAGACGAATCAGGCCATATATTAACAAAAATGTAAAACAAAAAATAAAATAAATAAAAAAAAAAAATATTAGGGGCTTCGAGCGGACGGGGAACAGAGGGGGAGACGTTTTCCAATTGACCCCGTATGGGGAGGGGCGGAGGAACCCCCGCACACCCAAATACCAAAGAGCGGGGTTCCGGAGACCCCTCCCCGGAGAGGGGGAAATAGTCCTACCCCGTCGTTCCCCGGAAGGCCGAGGAGACCCCGACTCCTGCCACCTTTGCGGTTTTCCCTTGGGGTATTCCGTTTAGTTAAAAAAAAATAAAAATAAAACTTTGACGGAGCCGTTAAATGACTGTAACAGGTCCTATATTATTTTGGATTCATGTCCGTCACCACTTTTAATTGATTGATAACTTCATACAGCTAAAGAAATGAAAAAAAAGAATTAAATCTATCAAAACAAACGGAGTCGTAAACATAACAGGTCCTATATATATATGTGATATAAAGTTGAATATATAAATAGTATTATAATATCTATATAAATATATATATATATATAATATATATATATATATATATATATATATGATATATATATATATATATATATAATATATAATATATAGGCGCCTTATCCGCTTTTCGATGAGTGGGATAAATGTTTTTTTTAAGAACTTTTTTTTTCATATATTAGTTAAAAATAATGCCTCAATTCAAGACATAAGCATGTGTACAAGAAAGAATCCGAAATATTAAACTATTTAAATTAATTTAAAAATAAGCCAAAACGTTCATTTTGAATGGGAAAGGAAAGGCCTTTTAGTGTTACCGCGTGAAAGAATTCAAGGCAGGGTAAAAATTAATGTTTCTTGGTAAAAAGCGTTCCGTATTGTTTTGTTTTTGCTTTTTTTCATATATAGATTTTTTGTATACATAACAAAAGATATCATAATCTGAACTTAGAGGGCAGTAAACCTCAACCTAACCTATATGGATTCGACGACTGCATAAATACTCAACCTAATACCTGTATTGATCGGACGATGCAGTAAATTTCGACCTGAACTACATGGATCTACTTTGCCTGCGTAACATTGTTTTTTTTTTTCGGGTAAGATTTTTGCACTTCAGAAAAGATCCCGAGACGTCGCTGTCCCTCGGGCGCTGCCAAGAGTGCGATTCGTAAAAAAGTCCATTAATTATTAAATAATAATTACCTTTTTTTATTTAAAATTTTTGACCCTGCTTATTCACAATGAAATTTATTGTTAGTATCATATAAAAACAATATATGAAAAAAAAACTAGCTAAATAAACAACATATTTATTCTGCCACCATAAAAAGGATAAGGGACCTAGTATGTAATTATTACGTTTTATTATATATATAATAAATATATAATAGTAAGTGTATTATATATATAATATAATGTATATAAACTTGTTTATAGGTATATATATATTACTGATATTATATAGTATATATATTTTATTATAATATATGTGAAATAGGCATATAGAAAGCGACTAAATATAGATATAAATGGACAAGTATATATTCAGACAGATAGTAAATGCAAAATACTATAACTAATAACTAAATATAAATTATTAATAATAATTAATAGTAAAGATTAATTTCCCTTCTTTTATACTTAGTTCAATAATTTTGTTAAAATTATTAATTTTGTTTGATATTTCAATATTAATGCTTTGTTAAGAGTTTGAAATCGTAAAGGGTTTATGGATTATTTAAATACTTAAAACACTATATTATAAAATAGTGTATATATAGTAATAGATATACTTGATAAGGGGTTATATATGTAAATATAATGGTTATATAATGGTAATATATTAAGTAAATAGTAAATGTTAATGTTCATCTTAGGACACATATTCATTTTTTAGTAACATACAATGAATAATATATTTAGAGGTAGTTATATAATATATATTATACCGGATATATAATATTACAGTGGGGCGTAACTACGGATTGTTCCTGGGAGGATCTTGGCCAAATTCGGGAAATGAGCAATAAATATATTTAAACATTTGTAAATATTAGCATAAATTTGAAATATATAAGCATCGGTAGTACTAATGGATATATAATATATATATATATATATACATGATAAATCTAAAGGACTTCGAATAAATATATTATAGTATTTTATTATACTTTTTATTTAATTAACGTTTTACTCGTTTTAAACTGGTAACAGATAGAGAGTCGACGGAAATCTGGATTACAGACTGTTGTCCAATAATTGAAGCTTATAGAAACGGAAATCGAGTTTTACTTTGTTTTTTCTCGATAACTTGTCAATTTATTCATTTACGTTCACTTAATTTTTCTCGGTTAATCGATAGCAGTGCAGCCATTCAGCGCTGTTTGGTTCGATTGTATTCCTCAATTAAGTTGTTAATTCTATGTTTAAGGTTGAATAAGAAAGATTCTCTTTGTCGGTGTTGCAGTTGAATTATAGGCTAATTAGTTTTGTCAGTTGCTAGTAAGGATTTTGCACACAACTTTGTAAAATAGGTGTTGAGGGAAACATGACCTAATATTGGCAGGCAGGTTAAGGGGCGTTCTATTTGCAGTCTATTATGGCAGATTTTCTTAAGGGATAATTATTTGCTTATTTTGTTTCTATATATTTGAACTCTGACATACGTCCGAAGGAAGTTGGTCGAGATCTGCAGCATACGTTTCTAGAAAAGACTCTCAATTCTTTCATCCTCACTGCGACATTGGAAGGGAAATTGATGATACGAAACCTAAAACCTGAAACCTTTAAAGAAGTATTATCAGAGAAGTTTGCGTAAGAATCTATGGTTCTTAAATTCAGATATAAATATAGTTCAATGAACGGTAATATAAGGTAGTGAACATCTGGATATGTAAATCTCAGGACTCGGCAAGAATGAAGGTTTATACTAAAATTTGAACGATATTTTTGCTTGCTGTTATTCTGTTGGAATATTTCTATTGCCTAGACTGGCCAAGTTTTTCGCATAAGTGTTGAGTGAAATTAGGCTTTCCTGACAATTATCTTGCGAAAAAGAAGTGATTGTTAGGGCATCATTGCGCAGATCTTGTAGTTCTCTCTGTGTAGCAGTAGCCATATTTAAAGAAGATTTAATATCGGTGTTTATTTTTTGTAAGTGTTTACTAAGTGTAGTCCAACTCCGAACACTTCACTAAAGACAAGTAAGGAAAGCAAAAAACTGTGGATTTAATATAGCACTTTTTAGAAGTGCTGCCATTCTCGAAAGCATCTGATGCCTCTCCAGTCTTCAATTACAATCTAAAGAGTCTATTAACAGGCATTTAAAAAGTTCAAAGAAATCACTTACACAGAATGGCATCTTTCAATCCAGCGTGTGGCCACAGTGTCTTTTCAAAGTTTAACTTTCCGGGCTTTTTTTTTTTCTTTTTTTTTTTTTTTTTTTTTTTTTTTTTTTTTAAGAATTCTGAATTTTCGATTTCTTTACACAGAATGTCTTTTCTTTTTGGGTGAATTAAAAAAAAAATTCATGTAATTTTGCAATGACTCCAATGCAACCACCGAATCCACACTTCACAAGACTGGACACAAAACTAAAAATTCAAGTGAATGAGCGGCGCCAATGAGTGTAAATCTGCAAGTGGACGAAATTTCCTTAGAAACGTTGTGTCTTGTTTACTCTCGTGTGAGCACCGAGCTATCGCTTGCAGCATCAGTCGGTTTCATATCCTTGACCCCGAAGATACGTCTTATAAGTCAAATGCAACAATGACAATCAAAAACTTTTTTAAAATTTAGGATCACCCGAGTCCTGCACCTGTTTAAATCACATATAGGAACAAAATTTAGAAAAACTTTATATAATTGGGTTTTAGATGTATCAGTGGATTAACATCATCTGTAGTCTACAAATTGGAATACTTGCAATGCCGAGATATGCCGAGTTTTATCCTACGAGAGCTGCAAAACATTTAGACTTGTTCACACTAACAATGTCAACAACTTGCCTCAACAAAATCAAGCATTGCATTATTCTTTTCGATATTACTGTCCGGAATTCTGGTGAATTTGTGGGACTAAAGATAATTTATAACCCTCTCCCTCTAAAAAAGTCTGCAGACTTGGCATTCACCTTTTTGCTCTATACGTAGTATTTCCCCGAAATTTCCTCATTATTCCTTTAATGTTCTTGCTGACCATAGATATATCCAGAGGAGTTGTGCGATGTTCCACGTAAAAGAGCCAAATTCGTGGCGACCACGATAATAACCACTGTTTCAATTATTGGAACGAGTCGTTTTCTGTTTTTCAATACTTGTTGCTGTCTTTCTGTTAATTATTCTGTTTTGGAATTGACAGTTCAGGCCTTTCCCATGCTTGCTCAAAACATTCTCAGCATCAGCAACACAATTTATGTGGTGGTATTTTAACGAAGCATGGCGGGTATATTTTTCAATTGTTTTTGTTTTCTAATTGGAGAAACCTTTCTTAATGAAAACGCCAAGGTCCTGTGAATTGACACCAGCCTCTCCTCCTCTAGAAAATAATACACAATATTTCCAGTAGTGCACTATTTTCCATGCTGGAATATAGCGACCAAGGAATTGCGTTTCAAGGCCAAGAGTTTGCTGAAAGCGAATATATGGAGGATCTTCCTTTTGCTTCATTTTCTGGTAGAGTGTACTTTTTGTGTGTGTTCTGTACCGGGAAAGGTTTAAAATCTTCAGCTTGGTTGTCCATAGTTGGTCTTTAAAATTTCCCGTATTTCGCCAGATCTTTGGGAGCGGTTCTGGTTTATGTACAAGCTTATATCATTAGGTCTGGATTCGTGCTCCACAGATGTGGAAGCTTCGGGTGCTAAAGTATTAAAAGGTTCTATAGTTTTATAAGAAGCCCTAGAAATTTCATTTCATCAGACCTCGTTTTTTGTCTTTATATTAAAAATTTTGAAATTAAAAGCTGCTGTTTAACCCTTTTTTAGCCATTTCTAAGTACCGGTTCGACTATAACACGGGAACACCATAGAAAAAATAAATATTAGCATGCTAATAATAATAATAATAATAATTATAATAGATAATAATAAGTTAATAATTAATAATTAATAATAATAATAAAATAAGTCAAATAATAATAATAATAAATAATTAAAATGCAATAATTAAAGTATTAATAATTAAATAACTAATAATAAGAGTAATAAAAGTAATCTACAAAACCAAGAAAAATGCAAACAATTAAATTGTTTATCTTGCAGTGTTTTACCAGTAGCTTTTTATCACATACAATCGATACGTGTAGGCCTATTTAATTTTATCAAGCAACACAATTATACATACAGCAATCACAATTACACATACAAGTAATTATTAATCTACCACTTTTTAATTAATAGCAGTTAGCGGGTCTTAATTAAATTTCAAATATTACTTTATTACCTGCCATAATGTATAGGCATAGCAAGAGCAAAGAAAATTAAATTGTTACACCAGTACTTGTCTAACCATAAACGATAGAGGACTAATACTTTAATAATATATGAGAGTTGACTTTTTCGAGTCTTTCAAAAAAAAGTGACTTGACACAAATTAAGTGAATATTTGTTCGTAACTTCTAGGATGCTTATATTTCAATAACGATTTACTTCATTAATAATAATAATAATAATAATAATAATAATGAATGGTATTAATAATTACTACTCATTTTCGAATAAAAATGAATGCCATAATAATAATTTGAATTAATAAATAATAATTAAATAAATAATAAGAATAATAATAATAATAATAATAAAATAATAATATTAATAATAATATAGTAATTATATAGTAATAATAATAAAGTAAGATCATTGAACACTTGAAAAACGAACATGGAACCCCCAAAACCAATCTCGACATTTCTAAATTAAATTTGATGCATACTTACACGATCATGGAAAATTCGTTTGAATTGAGGCTGGCTGAGTCTCTCTTAATAAAAAAAATGAGCCACAAGCCATTTGGCTATTTATCAAACATTTCATAGTACAATGAAAATGGAATTTTTTTGAATTTTTTATTAAGTTGGCTAGATAGAATCTCTCTATTGATAAAATTATTATTTAAGGATTTTAGATTTACGTTAGTTATTAAAACTTTAATTTGTTATTTCACATTTATATTTAAATAACATTTATTTTGTTTTCAAACAATTGTTAAATAGTCTGGAACTCGCTCCGACATGCAGCCTGAAGTGGCCCAGGCGAAATATTAGAGTAAAAGTTCATTGAAAGCGGTGTTGTGTGCGTAAATGTGTATGTCTAGAGAAAATAGTTCCTTAAAATTAAATGTTCTAATGACACGAGAAGCGAGCCGAAGTTAAAGATTACCTCTTAGGAAATTTTGAGAGGAAAAGGAGCAATTCTTGTATGATCGACCACATTAAAATTAGAAGCCGATATAAATTTTCTCAGATAAAAATAATAATTTAAAATTATAATAAAAATATAATAATAAACTTAAAGACTTGACATTTTTTTTTACATTTCATTGACTATAGAAGCTCTGAGTACGGTAAATGCCCGTGTATACTGACACCAAATCCCGTTCCACCCTGCGATGTAACAATTACGATCTACTGGTTTCTGGTGTAGATCCAGATATAGTATTGATATTTTTATTAACCATGTATTGTTTAAATATTTTATATATAGTTTATACTGATTTTAATTTAAATGTGCCCTATATATTAATATATAAAGTGTGTCTATATATATATAATTTAATAATGTTTCCATTTTTATATCCATTATATATACCATTAGTTTTATACTAGTTATAAATAATATATATCGAATATCCTACGTTCACATATTATAATATAATAATATATATATTATATATATAGATATATATAATTATAATATATAATTAAATGCGAGAGATAGTTAATAATAATGATAATAATATATAATAATATAATTATTTACCAGCCAAAAAATTCCGTATAGGATTCCCATCCATTCCTATTAATTAATTAAGATAGGAAGAGCAGGAGCGCCTTGCAAATATAGGAATTTTCTGCTGTTTTGCGCCAGAGTTGGTGGGTTAATATTTTTTATATATTTCATATTTATTAAATACTGAATATTTAGATATATGTATAGGTAATAGGTAAAATATTTTATTTAAGTAGCATTTGAACATCTTTTAGTATCTTCTCTCCTTGTTTAATCCTATATTTTTATTTATTGATATGTTTATTATTTTATGATTTTTCACTTAACTAAGTCTATATTAGATATAGATATATTATATATATATATATATA
Source organism: Trachelipus rathkii (assembly GCA_015478945.1). Taxonomy (NCBI): domain Eukaryota; kingdom Metazoa; phylum Arthropoda; class Malacostraca; order Isopoda; family Trachelipodidae; genus Trachelipus; species Trachelipus rathkii. The sequence continues at coordinate 59,186 of JABUQX010026232.1, forward strand.
TATATAAATATAATATATATAGTATACTACTATATATATATATATATTAATATATATATATTATATTAATATAATATATATATATATATAGTATTATACTTATATATATATATAAGAAGAGCTAAACTCATTAGTTTAGCTACGCCTATTTATCTTTTAGTTTCTTTATCTTATCTTACAGAATAAAAATTAAAAAAGAATTCCTTTAATTAAAGGCAAACTAAAGTGTACGGATATATATTGTATTTTATATATATTTTGTGATTATTTAAAAAATATGATATGTTTTTATAATATATATATATATCTCGAATAGTTTATATAGTGTATTGTAATACGTATATATGATATATAATATGATATATTGAGTATTATAGATAGGTGAGTGAGTTATTAATATTATATGTAGTTATTAATATAAATAATAGTTTATATTTATAATAGATTAATAGTATTGTAAAAATTGTGTATAAGGTATATACTTAGAATTGATAGACCTGATTTTGTGAAAGAAATTGGAATCTTACTCGGGAGGTTGCTGAGGGTTAAATTATGGAAAAGGTAAATTTACAAGGAAAGTAAAAAATGGAAATATGTAGTGTAACCATTTGTTTCAACTGTTCTGGTGGTATGTGAGACGTAATGCTCTTATTTAAGATATTAACAATTATCAAACAAAATATATAAAGCCAGTTAATAATAATTATATATAATAAAAATATAAAAATATATAACATTAATAGAAAGGTTTTTGGAATATGTTTATGGTTAAGATATTGTGGGAGTAAAGAATAGCCCACTAAAATAAGAGATGAGAGAATAGAGGAAAATATTTAGAAATAATTGTAAGGATGAGGATATGCGGACGAAGAAAAAAATAATCTGATGAATAAGGAGCAAATAACCAAAGGTTAAACTTAATTAATTTCTAGGTACAGAAGGATTTGTTATTAGACCACGTGTTATCATTTTTATCTGAATGACTTTAGAAATTTTACTTGTGATCTATGTTATTATATCTAGTATAGCCAAGATAAGGTTCCTTTATTTTGGTGGTTTTTAAGATAATCTTAGTTGTGTGGTAGGCCAATTGACGAAGGGAAAAAGCAATGATCGAAGGTGGTTTGAGAGTGAAGGAAGCTACATTAAATAGCAAAGGGGATTAGTATGAATGAAGGAAAATAGATTACCTCATGATAGTGATCATTTGCCGAGAACAGTGGAGTTCATTGGAATATTTCCGCATAAGGCTACAATTAATTTTACAACTTGAAACAATTGCAAATAACAACTGTGAACATCATTACCCCGATTTTACAAACATGACGCCTCCCAGCCAGTTATGAGGAGGACGGTGATAATAATAATAATAATAATAAATCAATAATAATAATAATAATAATAATAAATAATAATAATAATAATAATAATAATTAAAAAAAATTATAAAAAATATATATCATATATATAAGTATAATATATATATATATATTCTATATATATATAATTATATATTATATATATATATTATGGGTGGTACATACCTATGTTCTTTCCCTTCAATTAAATCTAACAAATCTTAGGTTTAACTCAGCTTGTTCTCTGCTGTAATCGTCTCAGTAACGCTGCCTTTAGTAATTCCCGTCGTTTTTGAAAACTCAGAGAGATTCCCCGCACTTGTTGGAAAATGCTTTGATACTGTAGAGGTGATCTATTAGAGAGGTATTTTCTCTGTAAGTGTAACAGCGGAATTAATTCGAATGTGGTCTTTAATTGGTGACAATAATTTTTTGTTTCAGTCGGAGATGATGATATTGTGTGGTGGGAAGGCAGTCCTTTATGTATCTTTAGTACTTTGTTTTGGAATAGTCATGATTTTATGAAGTTTGTTAATGTATTAAATTTGTGTGAGACTTGATTGGATCCCAAAGCGAGGTGGAGTGATAATTTAGTTTGATCTTTGTGACTAATATTAATCCTCTAAGAGTAGAATTATACTGAGAAAAGAGTTTGGCCTCTTTCTGACATAACCTCTAAAACATTTCCTTTACTACATTGCTTTCGTTGCATTTAGTTTATGTGTAGCTTGGGGTGTGATATTCATTTAACGTATGGTAAATGCATCGCTGAATTTATCGAGGGTATAGAACCCGACGAAGCTGTGCCCTCTGTGCTTTATTCTAAGGTGCGGGAATCTATTATATTCTGAGTGCCCATGATGCCCCTAATTCTGGGTGGGTTTTCTATTGATCCTTTTTCTCCTTGATAAGTGTAGCTTAGAGATTCCGAAGTAACAGTATTATTTTAGGAATGGGAAGGCTTCAACATGTGTTATTGCTTCATGCTCCTAGTCTCCAACCTGTGTTTTAATCGCTTAAGAATTGGTTTTACTGAATCATTGTTATCATTAACACTACTACTTCTCACTACTTTACACCTCATACTAACTATACATATCTTACTACTAAAACTGAGCTGGACTAGCTGAAATGGCAGATCAAATTGTGCAGTAATAATAGATAATAATAAATAATAATAATAATAATATATTAAAATCAATAATAAAATAAACCATAATAATAATAATAACTACATATAATTAATAATAATAATAATATATGGTAACAAACGGAATAATATCATAATAGATATGAAAACTAAAAATATTTTAATACACCCTCAAATATATTTCTAATAAATATTTGAATCAATTGAATAATAATAATAAATGTATATATATATAATATTATATTATAGAAAATCTGTTACTTTGTGGGTCTTGCGCCGATTGTTTTGTTCGTCTGCCGTAACTAATTTGATGGTCATAGGGGTGTTGGGAAGGTTCCGTGCTATGATTAGGTTGAAATTATTGTGGGTGTAAGAATGGATTCCATCAGGGACCCGTGACAATCACTCCATTAATTTATAATATCTTATGAACGGGGAGGAGTGTGACATGGATAAGACTTTTGGCTGTTCAATCAGAGGAAAGGGAAGTTTGGTCATTTATTTTGATGTAGTAGTTGTATTTAGATATTGGCAATGAATAGGTGACGGGTTGGGAATATCGAATACTTTTTAATGTTAAATTTGTAGAGATACATGGAGCGATGCAGAAAAGTGGAAAGGAGCTCTGGTTGAAGCCAGTCCATAACTTTTGCTGGGTTAGGTTTCAGTGAGAACAACACACATCCCGGACTCTTTATGGTGGCCAAATAGAACCCACTCTTCTTCGTGGCCCATGTTGTGTAGTCTGATAGAGGAATGAAATGGGAGATTATCGAGAAACGATATAATCCTTTGAAAGGTTTCAAATTTTGAACACTAATGATTATGAATTTCTATTTAGAGGATTATTAGGTGTTTATTTTGGTGAATGTATATTCTTTTTATTGAGTTTGTTAAAGACTTTTTACCATTGTTGAGATAAACGAGTAAATCTTCTAATTAAAGTATAAAATAAGCTAAGAAAAATCCGGAAGGATTGCTATAGGAGAATATTTTCATAGTATAAAATATAATTAAAACTTTGACTATTAGTACTTCAATCAAGTAATATTTGAGATGGTTAATCTTCCCGCCAATAATGTTGAGTCTTGAGGTGTATTATTCACTTTACCTTCTCTCCGTTCGGTAAATATTTATTCCCGCTAAAAACAGAGTAAAACAGAATCCGCAATATACCTTTTGAATATAATAAAACCAAGTTTTTTTTATACCCTCGGCTAAATATTCTCTCTGTGTCATTGTTACTAACAATTGGTACTAAATTTGATGCCCTGAGGAAATGAAACAACTCATATATTTTTTATGCTTTGTTTTTACTTTTGGCGGAAATTTTCCACGCGAAAGAGTAACGCGTGCGTCTTGAGCTCTGCGTGCACGACATTACTACAAACACACCTACACCACACTACCACACACTACATCCAACCACACACACACACCACACACACACCACACACACCCTAACTAACCACCATCCACACACACATCACACACAATCATCACGAGCCATACACACACACACGTTATCTATATCATAAAAGATTTTGGTCCGAAAACGGTCCTATAACATTGGATTTGTAAGTTCAATATAATTTTAATTTTATCGGTATACTTATAATTATAGTTACTATTACTACTACGTGACTAAACTACTATTTACTACTACTGACACTACTTACTACTACTTTGGATTACTGAGAACGAATATGATTGCATAATAGATGACTCAGTTATCAAAGTTGTCAGTGAGGAAAAGGATTTAGGTGTATTAATTAATAAGGATTTAAAGTTTGGAAAACAATTGGTGCTGGACCGGATCGTTAAGAAATGTATTATTACTGAGTTAGGTAATGGTGGGGTAAACAATGTAAATTATAAATCTATAAAATTAATTGTTTTACTGGCTAGGATAAAAACGTTGTTAGCCCTCATCTGGAATACACACGCTGTACAATTATGGAGTCCATGCCTCAAACATGGACATTATAATAATATATTAAAGATAGTTCTAAACGTACCAGTTGAAGCCAAATAAGAAATACTTGGGACTTTGAGGACTAAGAAGATTGAGAAGGAGCAATTAATTTAGAAGTTTTCAAACTACAAAATTAATTTGACAACTAAAGTGATTACAGGCAATTCTTTGACACGATTTTAATGGAAATTGCCCACGAAATGAAAACCTAAATGGCAGTTGAACTTTGCATGATATGAAACGCGATAGTCAAATTCCATAATATGTAAATAGGAGCAAAAAATCTTCTTCACTTATGCAATGTTGAAGTATGGAGAACTTGGAATAGCCTTTCATATAATAGTGAACAGCGGCAACATTGATTCATTCAAAAAAAACTTGTAAGGATATACGAGAGCTGTAAGAAAAATAACGTTCTGTGTGAACTTCTAAATTCAATCTCGCATCTTACTTTCGATGGTTAAATAACACCTATGATAATTAAAGTCCATGTTGATCTTCCTAGACAATGGCCCATAACATCAAACTAGAACTATTAAGTATAATACTGGTAGATTATGTAGTAACTAATATCACTGCTTGAAAGAAGAATCTGGACGCCGATACTTATATTATAGCTTGTGTTCACGATCTTCGCAACGATATTATCACGGTTCTAAGACGGGTACCTAAGAGACTCAGCAACTGAGTTGTAGAAATAATCGCAAAAACAAAAAGTTTCACAAACTTGTAGCCTCTCTAGTGATGGGTTTTTGGCTGTCTAGAGACAAATTCTGTTCTTAAGTGAGCAAAACTCATATGTCACATTAAATAAGTAAAAATAAATACTTAATGCTGCAATAGTAGAACTATGTTGTTAAAAATACATAAACAGATACCGTTTTAAGACTCTGAACACATACAATGCAATTAAACAGCCAAATATACTTCGATTAAAATTGCAGTAGGGAAGAATATTCCGTAAAACAAAATTTCACAAATTGTACATTTCGATATCTTGCTGCTTGGAAATAGATTCTGTCCAAGTGAGCAAAGTCATAAGTAAAATGATTGTACTAATGCTGAAACATGTAACAACTAATGATATTAAAAATACATAGGCAGATTTATTTTTAAGACAGTGGACACATCCAATACAATAAAATAAACAAAAATACTTATCAGACTAGCCTTGAGTGGAATGTAAAGTCTTTACTAGTTGGTGTTCTGTAGGTCTGTAGATCGTAGTTCGATGTACTAGGCCACTTTTTATTATTGTATTGCGGACGATAAAGCGACTTCAACTATTATTACATTTTACAATCAAGTACAATCACTTTAAATGTAAAGTGTTGACCTGCGATTCTATGTTTGCTCAAAAGAGAATGTTGATTGCCCTATTCAAACCTTCACCCTTTCTAATATTATCGTGAATTTTTTGTAAATTACATGTTTTTGTTTTATTGATTTCAAGTAACTTTTGTTTCTATCATTTCCACAGGTTCTTTCTAAGAATGTATTATAAATTTTGGCTTGTATATATTACAGAGCTTTTATTGGGATTCAATATATTTAAATGCACTTCTTCTCTAAAAACAAATAGCCCTTTAGATATGTCGTAGTATGCTGCAATTATTGGTAATTTTAAAACTCTTTCTATGGAAGCAAATATATTTCTGAGTTATTTCCATCATAAATCGCTAGGCCATTTAAAAGCTCCTAAATATGAGTCCAGTTACTTATGTCGTAGGAGCCACAAATAATGCAACTATTACTTGGGTCCAATTTTCTCAAGTAACTTGGGTTCATATATTTTCTGTCAACAAACCACGCCCTATTTTAACACAGTGAGTAACTGCAATGTATGGGAGGAGAAACGAGAAATATTATAGAGGAGGGAGAGAATTGTTGTTAACACACGCACCACAACACAACATATATACATACAAGCATACTCTTATATATAGTATTATCTTATATGATATAAGTATATCATAAGCTATATTAGGCTCATATTACTAAATTATTATTATACTAATAAAATACAAACTAATAAATATGGTTCGTCTTTATAAATATACCTCTATATATATATACCTTTATATAATATTTTAAATATAATATTCTCTCACAATTACCCTATTATTTATATATATATATATATATATTATAAATATATGATATATATATATACCTGAAGCCATATCGAGACCAACTGTAAATTATTACTAACTTACTACTACTTTTACTTATAATAGTTTATAAATCTATATGGTTATATATTACTTTTCAATATATTATATATTCACTTATATTAATATATATCTTATGCCCGTAAAAGTTTTGCGGATATGTTGAAGTGAATATTGAAAATCGAAAAATTAGAGTATGATATCAAATTACCTATAACCTATACAAATTAATATTTGTTAAATTTCATTTAAATATTTATGTTGGTGAAGCTCTCGAAAACTTTTTATAATTTACTTTTTTGTTCAGAAAGAAAGTTTAATAATTATATATATAAATATATATATGTATATATATATATTTAGGGACTAATATTTCCTATATATATATATATATATACTCCAAAATACTTATGGGTAGAATATATATATTATATAATAAAGCTTCAATCCATATATATATATACCTATTATTTATTCCGTGTGTATATATATATATAGTATATAATATATATTACATATACTTATATATATATAATTAGGCACTTTCCCTTTAAAAAGATGTTACATAATAAAAATGCTACATATCGAAATATCGCTGAACCCTAATCGCTAACCATGCACTTTGACGTGTTAACTTAAACTCCAATACTCGAGTGTAAAAAAAATAACAACACAAGTCTAAGTGGGGGAGGGGGGGGGAGCCCCCCCCCACATGTTGCTTTTTATATCATGTTAATTTTATATGTTAATTTTGTTTTTAATTTTTTTTTTTATTTTATTTCTTTTAAGTTGGATCGAGCCGACGGTGGGACAGAGGGGGTGATCTGAGAGTATCCCCCTGTCGCTCCCGCTGTACGCGCCGACCGAGACCCTGACTCTTTCGATATTCTTTGAGCGATTTAATCTTGGTATTCCTTTAGTTTAAAAAGAAAGAAAAAACTGTTGGTGGCAACCTTGTTGCCTTGAAATAATCGAAGAAAATGATCGATTACATCGCTCGTTCTATATATATCCATATATATCGGTTAACATCCTTTTTAAAGGAAAGTTTCCTATATAATATATATATATTATATATATATATATTATATTATTATTATATATAATGAAATTAGTATAATTAATATATATATTATATTATAATATTGATATATATATATAATATATAATACTATTATATATAATAGAGTAGAGAGAGCGAGAGGGTGAGAGAGAGAGAGAGAGAGAGTATTTAGAGGTTACTTTTTTCTTGTTAGCTTAGGTTAGATTATTTTTTATATTTTATTGCTTACGTTATTTATGTATAATTTATGTAAGGTTATGTTACACTATTTTTGAATTGTTACGTTTAGATTATGTTAGGTTATTTTTGAACTTTTTAGTTTGTTAAGTTAAGTTAAGTTAAGTTAAGAAGTAAGTTAAGTTAAGCTAAGTTAAGTTAATTTAAGTTAAATTTAATTTAAGTTAAGTTAAGTTATAGTTTAAGTTAAGATACGGTTAGTTTGATAACTTAAAATATTTATATTTTTATTATATTATTTTTTCAGGTATGTATGAATGCTATTCTCGATGCTGATGGAAGTATTGCTTGCATTAAAGATAAAATTAAACCTGTAAAGTATAATAGTAAGTGATTGTCGGAGTTCATATAAAATATCTGGAAGTCTCTTTAGGGGTTCAATTTATCCATCTATTACGGAATCAATAAAAAAAGTCGAAGATAAAGTATATATGCTATATATATAAATAGGTACACTATATACTATATCTGAATAAAATAAATAATAATAATATAGTTATATATATTATATAAAAGTATATAATAGTTATATAGTAATATATAGATATATTAGGTAATAGATATATATATATATATATAGTGGTATATATATAATATATCATATATATATATATATATCATACTATATTATATATATAAAATATATATAATATATATATGTCAGCGTTCGTTATAGCCGTACTATTAGGTGTACTACTTTTCCAACAAATACCTATTAATGCTACAGTAAAACGGAAAAAAAAGATGGAATAATGGTCCAAATAGTTTGACCTGAAAATGTAAAAAAAAAAAAAAAAAAAAAAAAAAAAAAAAAAAAAAAAAAAAATCTCGAGAAAACTACAATAGCTTACAGCGATCGATGGATGTATTTTAGAAGTTTCCTGTTCAGCTTTTGGCATAAGAAAATGTTCTAAAAAATGAAATAAAATAGAAAAATGAAATAAATAACCAAAATATATTGTATAGTAATATGATTAGAAGGCCTATTCAGAGACCTTTTATTGGTGTACAATTTTATTGGTTTCTCGTTAAAATTAAATAGACTTTCTTTAGCGCCAATTTTGTTTTTTGTTTTTTACTTTTACTAAAGAATTACCCTAAGGGTATACCGCACCGATGGCAGGAGTCGGGGTCTCTCGGCCTTCCGGGGAACTACGGGGTAGGACTAATTCCCCCCCTCCGGGGGAGGTCCCATGCTCCGACTCCTCCGCTCTTTTGGTAGTATTGGGTGTCACGGGCGTTCCTCCGCCCCCTCCACACTACGGTACTAGGATTAAGCTGATACGTCCCCCCTTATGTTCCATCGTCGGGGGGCTATCGGAAGGAGGAGGTGGCGGCCCCTAGTAGTGCGGCCGTACTAAAGCAAAATTTTTTTAATCAGAAAGTCTAAATTTTGTTTTAACGAGAAACCAATAAAAGGTCTCTAAATAGGCCTTCTAATCATATTACTATAATTATTAACAATAATTTTTTTTTTTTTTTTTTTTTTTTAACATTTTTCTTATGTGACATTTTACCAGGATTAACACAAAAAATGATGCATTCCTTTTTCGCTGAAGCCGTATTGTAAGAATTGTTGAGATTTTTTTTTTTTTTTTTTTTTTTCTTTTTTTAATTTCTTCATGTTGGCATAGACATATAATTGGACCAAAGGAGGTCCAGCCAATGTATTCCGTTTCCTGATAGAATTAATAGTTTTTAAGATGCATATGAACGGCAAAATATAGACAGACGAGCTGGCTTATGACTTCTTTTCCCAAATAAACTATATATAATATGAATATCCCGATATACTTATATATAATCATATAATATATATATATAATTATTAATCTATATATATATATATTCCTAACTTATTAATGTATTAATATATTATATATTATATCTTTATATATATATTCCTATAAAGTATTACCCTTATATATATATGAATAAACTATATATATATGTGTGTGTGTGTGTTGCATGTTATTTTTAGCATCTGTGTGTGTGTGTGTGAAGCTTAAATTTTTTCAAATTGATACTCTTCTTTTGTCGCATTATTTATTTTCAGTAAAATAACAATAAATTAAAAGAAATTATAGGAAATTAACTTCTCGTAATTTCCTCATGTACTCGACTTATTTTTTTATCCGATTTTTCATCACCACTCTCACAAAACGAACCGCCTAGTATCGAAAACCGCGATTCCAAACGCCTAACCTAAAGATCACCAAAGCTATCCTAGGGTATACTATAAGTTTATTACCTAGTAAATAGTGAGTATTACTTATGGGTATCTTAAGTTTCTTTCTGACCTATCTAATATTTTTTTAAACAATTTTTTTGTCACTGTCTTGTTCATAATTTGTTATATATGTATCGATTATACCCAAGATACCGAGAATCTAAGATTATTCATAGAAACATGATAATATAAATATATTATATATAATAAATAATATATATACTTTCTTAATTAACTAGATTTTTATATACTGTAGTTTCATATGTCACTAATTACTATTAAGTGAAAATAACTGGTAGAAGGACGCTGTATTTTATACTATATATAGTTATATATAGTGGCGTCATATATTATATACTATATAGACATTATCCAAAAGCAATATATATATATTATGAATACTACCTATATAATTATATATAATTAATATATAAATTTGTAGCCCTATTATATATTATAATAATACTATATTAGTATACCCTTCCTATATGTCATATACTCCATACCCTTATTAAGTATTGTGTGTATTTTTTATTTTTTATTTTAATATTTTCAATCTCCACCTTTATCATTAGACCTTTTTAATATTTGGTAAATTAAATTCCAACCATTTATATTGTTACCTTTTTAAAGGAAAATATCTATTCTATGATATAATAAATGCTCTTATTTGAACGCCATCCGTTTTTTTTTACACATATATCAAATAAGGAAGGGTGATGTTGTATTCTTATTTTTTGGTGAAAGGAATTGTGTGAAAGAGTATATTCGAAACCGTGTCTAAATTAGTGTTTGAATCTGGCAGCTTTAGACATTCTACACACTACTTCTACTACCATTATATAATATTTAAAAGTTTGTGAAAAGTGGTGCAGAAACTGGAAAAATAGACGAAACCAGTCATAGATGAAGTAATAGTTATTTATTGCAGTAAGCTGTGAAGATTATTAGTAATTCGTTTACTTAAAGAGTTACCTACTGTATACTTACCTTATATATATATATATACCCTACTATAACCTATTTAATTCTAACCTATTTAATATTCCTTATATATACTATTATATATATATATATAGTAATAATATATATATATT
>JABUQX010026233.1:0-15000 GCA_015478945.1 Trachelipus rathkii
TCATTTTTTTTTTTTTATTTAGGCTGAACCCTTTCAAACAGAAGCGAAATTCCATATACACATATTATATCTCACAAAGTGGCTCTTACTAGTGATATATCTAAATACTTCGTATGCGCGAATATTAAAAATGTTACTCTTCGTGTTCTCTCTATCTCGTTCATTCTCTCTCCAGATCCTCCTCTCTCTCTCTCTCTCTCTCTCTCTCTATCTCTCTTCTCTCCTCCTCTCTCTCTCCTTCTCTCCTCTCTTGAAGCATACAACAGTTTTTTTTGTATTGAATCCTTTTTTTTTTGTGAACGGAAAAGCTTGATATTAATACAATACCTGATGTTTGTAACGTTTTACATTATAATTCAATCCCTGTGTTTCTGTGATTCCACCGATTGTGTTTAAGAAGCAATATTGACAGTGTCTCGCATTATTTCTTACCATCTTTTGTAAAGTAAAGTTCATGGGTACGTCATCTAACAATATTTATTAGTGTAGCCAATTTACATTTTCGTGATTAAATATTGTTATTAGTGATTTTCTCGTGTTTCATATTTTTTCATAATAGTTTTTAAGTCAATTTATTCCATTTACAAATTGCATGCTAAATTTACGTTATTTCAAGTGTTTACTTATTTTACGTAGTTTGAATTTATGTATTATTTTTTTTAATTTCAATATATAAAACCATATTTGGTTGCGAATCTCGGACCCTTAAAATTCCCCGCGTTAAAGAAAACTTCATTTTAGGGGGAAAATATATATATTTATATTTCTTTTAGATATTCACATTTTTTAATTATACCTTGTTTATTAAGACTATTTAACGAATATTAAGAATCAGTTAGTCAGAACATGTCAGTATTATATGCCACGATAGGGCCTATCGAGATCTGTCCGCAGTCAAAACACACATTTGTGAATTTCATGTATGGGTAGGTTGGTGGCAGACACCAGCCCTAGAAGAAGTAACATTATTCGAAAAGTGAATTAAAAGACTAGGTGTACTAGACCGTGTCACATATTTTTATAATATTTTCAATTGCCGAATAATTGGTTATACAACCTAAACTTTATATTCCACTCAAAAGTATAAATTGAACATCTTTCTGCCTAATCACATTTTAGTCCTTTCAATGACATACTATAACTACTATACTACTATGTTTTTGAGTAAAATCAGATTTTATTTTATTTTTCAAAAAAAAGGCACTTTGCCCCTACCCTGAGGTAAAGCGCCCACATAGAAGGGGCAGTGCGCGACTCCTAAATAACATTAAGGGCGCTTTGCATATTATAATAATATTAATTATGTAATATTTTATAATATATTTAGTAAATATATTATACAAATATTTTTACTACTCGGCACAGCACACCAATAGTCTCAGCCCGATGCTGAGTGCTCCGACCCGGCTTTGAAATCACTTACTTATCTTCCATTCCATCTTTACTATGATATACTCCAAATTTCCATTTATTCTAAATGGGCATTTCCTATATTTGAGGCACGACAAATCCTCTATTGGGGAGTAAATGCACGCCACGTATATATCCGTTCAAGCATACAATGAACGAGGTTTACGTCATAGCTGGAAAGTGGCAATGTGCACGAGAATATGTAAGGAGGAAATACGTATTTGTCTCTAACACCAATCCCTAATTTACAAAATATTTTATCTTAAAAAGCGGTCCGTCACGCTCCGGCTACAGCATCCGGTGCCTGGATTCAAACCCTCGAGATACCGGATTATCCGACTCTACCCTCCTTGAGGCTCATAACCTAGGTTGGCAGAAGGGTGCCTCATCTCCAATCCAAGATAGGCAGAATTTGGAATCAAACCTTAATCAATGAAATATTTATCTTATTTTATTAGGGGCTCTGGTCTTATCTCTCAAAACCCACCCCGGGGGGTGGCACGGCCACACGTAACCTCTTCTCGCTACGGACGAGGTACGTTCCAACTAGGAAAAAGGGGTATTATCATCCAAATATTGAGTGGGGATACGTAATAGTCTCTAACCACTTTATTACAATTAATTTCAACTACATTTACTAACCCAAGCTACAGCTCCGGCTTCACAGCATCCATGGTGAGCCGGATACCGACTCCTCTTAACTACCATATCCTCAATCTTATGCAAGCTCCAAATTTCAACATTCTAATGAAACAATTTCCTATTTTTTAGGGGCCGGCACCATCCTCTCCAGGGGTATCGAAACGAGCGTAATTACCTCGTCCTACGACGAGGTTAACGTCCATAGGATAAGGAAGGTTATGAGTTAACCAAATTTGAGGGGGATACTATGTCTTTATCACTCCCAAATGAGGGTGTCCAAGGACTTTTTGGACAGAGGTGGTCGCTCATTTGGCTACTTATAATTATATTATAATATACAGTAATAATAATAATATTAATAATAATTTGAAAGTAAATAATTACAACCTATTATGATCGGTTGTAGTGAAAAGGTGTTAAATTGTATTGATGGGGCAAAGCGCCCATATAGGCGAGTTGCCCAATGATTAGATAGGAACTTTACCTCATTCCTCTTTTTTATGCAAAACTTAAATTTTTACAAAATATGGTTATAATCATTATCAAATTTTTTCAATAAAAATACTTGAAAATAGTCAAGTTTTTGTATGTGACATTTAAAAAAATGAAAGAAAAGAAAACACGCCGTATAAAACTAATGTATTACGGCTATAAAAAGTACTTCTAGGGAAGAAAATTAAAAAAAATAAAAAATAACATAGAAACATACCTCTCAACTCAACATCAATACAAACACTGAGGTATCCCTTAAAGGGGTATACAGTGGTGCCAATCATTCCGTGATTTCTATTTTATTTATCTAAGAAAAATGGCATGGGCACTTTACCTCGCATGGGCGCGCTGCCCCACCTTACCCTATTTTGTATTATGTATTATTTATTTTATTGTTTAATTATTGTTATGTTTATTTATATTAGTATTGTTTATTTGTTTTGTATTTATAAAAGTATAGGTTTGCTGATTGACAATTCCTAATTTTTAATCAACCTTAATGCTATGAGCACAGTACTTGGTAGTTACCTATTAAAGTTTTTCTCAACCATCTTCGGCCAATCTCCTGGGACGCACCTCAACACCCTTTCAATATATAATATAATATATTATACTATTATATATATATATTATCTATTATAATATATAATATATAATATATGGGTATATATATATATATATACTATATATATTTAGTAATATTTATTATATGATATAATATTATTATTACCTATTATATATATAAATTATATATTATATATAAGATAAATGTAAATAAAATGTAATGTATATTATGGAACTTATATTTTATTTTTTATATTTAAATTTATATTATATATATTATATATAATATATTATATATAATATATATATATTATATATAATATATATTATATTATATATATAATATATATATATATTATATAATTATTATATTATTATATTATATAAATATATATATTATATATTATATATATATATTATATTAATATATATATAATATATATTATTATATATATATATTATTAAATTATATATATATTATATTATAATATTAATATTATTATTTATATATATTATATATATTATTATTATATATATATATATATATATATATATTAATTATTAATATATTTATATATATATATATCAGGTTATATAATATATATAAACTTTTTTAATCAAACAATATATACCTTAAAATTCGCATCCTGATTATTTCTTTTAGACATAGAGAAAAATATCGAAATTTTTCACAGAAAACAAAAGGGATTAGAAAAGAAAACTAATAAGCCAAGACTATTTGACAACTGGAGTGAAGTAATTTTCTGCTGATTATTAATTATTTTTGTGCAATTCTTCATAATAATCTATTACAATAAATGTAAATGTCCATTTTTCCTTACATTTTTAAAGCATTATAAGTTACAACAGAATAATATTTGACAGCCATAAACATATCATATCTTTTTCAGAGTATTCAGAAAGAGTTTGAAATCTGAAAACTTATTAAATTAAAGGTAATTAATGGCAAATAACTAACAATCTACATAATTTTTTTTCATTGAGCAGTCGTTGTCATGCATTTGATTGTTCAATGATGGGTCTTATTAAGCGGTCTTTGCCGTGGTCGTTTTCCTAAAAGCTCTAATTAATATTAACAGTTTATTATATATTTCTATTAAATTAATTGAGTAAAAAGGAGGTATTTATTGATAAAAGAATGATCTAGCTGTTAAGTGAAATAGTTTGAATTTTATTTTTAAAGAGTTATAACATTTCATATAGTTTCAGCTAAATACTGCATGCATTACAAATTTGGTAATTTCTTACTTGATGTAATGCTCGGAATTAGTTCATTGCTTCATATTGGCTGAAAGAACTGTAGAAAAGTAATATAAAAACAAGTAAATTGAAAACGATGAAACATAAAATAATGTATGATGTTTTTTAGAATGTAATGCATTTATAATAGTCAAGCCACGTTTTATCATATATTGGCCAAGTTGAACTAATGCGATGGTGTTGGCAATGAAAGAAACAACTCACAAATATAATATTAATTGTAAGATTGGAAGAAAGGATAGTATGATGGCATTACAAGAACTAATGCCCTCTTTAGATTCGAAGAGTTGAATGTTATGTATATACTTAACAAGTGAGCTCATTTTTGTACACCAAGACTAGATATGGTGTCGCATAATTTTTCCAAGGTTTTAACCCATATATTAAAAAGTTTTTCCGAGAGGCAAATTAAAATAAACTTTCAACTTATATGCATGAAGCAAGACAATGAAGGTTTATCAAATAATGTTAAGTAATATAGTATAAATTACAAAGGTTTCTCGATAAATTAACCCTCTTGTTGAAAATATTAGAGAGGAAATGACGCCAGGGTTGGGGATTTTATTTTTGGATTTTTTTGAGAATCGTGACGTCACGCGATATATGATATTTGTTGGTATTTTAATTGGATTTTTGAGATTCGTGACGTCATGACGATAAAATTATTTAATTTGGGTAAAACACAAACTTATGGTTTTAAGTTCGATTAGGTGGGAGTTATTTTTAAACAATAGGACCCTTATATCCGGAGTTCAAAATTGTGTTAAATAATAATGGCTAAATAAGTAAGGTGTAACACAATGAAAGCGCTGTTTCGCTATAGAGCTCATCTCTAAGATGTGTTATTTGTTATTATAATCTGTAATATAATTATCAGAAAAATATATAAAATAGTTGAATAAACATGTTCTGAAACATGATCTTTTGTTGACATTTTTCTAGTGTAGAAATTTGAAACAGAGTAGACCTTTGCTATGATATTTCAATTTATTCTATTTTTTTTATTAATATGCTGTATTGATAGTTAAATATACTTAATATCGCAATAGCCTCTAAAAAAAATACTATATAAAGCAAAAAAAAACAAACCAAGGGGCAGAAATAATCTTAATTTTTTGGAGGCAAAAGATTACAAGTTGTAAAAAAAATCAGAAATTGAAAAAATCAATTTGATTTTTTCCGATGCCATTCCCTGGGAATAGTCTAGAAATCATTCTACAAAACTAAAATACAACAAGTCTCCACCAATGGCACATGCGTTCACTTAATAATTCGGCAGTATTGATCTCCGAGATAATTTTTCTCCACTATCTTATTGACCTACTCTACTCTATGTTATATATATTTTTATAACGTTAAAGCGGTATATACTATCAAAAGTTTACACGCTGCCGGAAATAACAATAACATTAGCGGTGAGTTTTTGTCAAGAAATAATCACCCTTTTGCAACAAAGACACACCCCATGTGTGTTATGGGTTCATTTGTGAACAAAGAACTTCCTGGCACTTCAATTTATTGCTTGAATTGCCAAATATGCGGCTAAATCTTTTTCGGGACACAAGGGGCGATTGGCCAAAAAGATTTGTGAATATGGCAAAAACCCATCAGAAATCCCCGTGGACCCATATTGCTGACATTGTCAATACTGGGCTATGGAACAGTTGCAATTCAAGTAATATTTGCTTTCATATGTTCTGGATATCTATACGGTTACCTATATATCTGGAATATAAAATAATCATTGAAAAAAAAAATGTCGCTCACAGAGTGTTTATAATCATATTTAAACATTATTTTATTTTTTTAATTATGCTAATTAATAAAATTTATATGAAATAGGAATTTAATTCTTCATTTTATCAAATCGGTCCTATACTAATATAAATATAACATTTATTTCATAATGTTTTTTTTATATATTATTATTATTTATTTATTTTTCAATATATAATTTGAGGTTCTGATATTCATTTGAAATTGTTTTCTGAAATCCATTGATCTGTCAATATTGCTGAAAAAAGTTTAGAACTTTAGGACCAATGGAAAATTAAACGCTTTGCTAATCGCCCATATATTGATGACAAATATTGTCATATCCCCATCTCCAAACTTTTGGCGATAAACGAATTTGTCTAAAATAATATAAAACGAATGGGGTGTGTAATATCGTACATGGCCTTAAAAACAAAACAATGCAAAACCAAGGGTGGCACGTGAAAAAAGTCAATGAAAAAATCAATTGTTTTTTATAAACAATTGATTATTTTTATTAAACGCTGGCTTATTTCTTTTCATCTTTGGTGTTTTCATTTCTTTTTTAATAATTTTTTAATAAATTTTTTATATTAACTAATTTAGATTCAATAGAAAATATAAAATTAGAATAAAAACTAACCTATTTTTTTATAGTTTTTAATAATATTTTTTTTTTTCAATTTTTACAAACAAACTATTGCATTGTAACCGTAAAGTCTGTAACATTCTTTAGTGATGCTGTTTCATTGTTTCCATTGTAAGAATTTGAACCCAGAGCTAGGGCCTAGGGTTAAAAATTGAAATTTAATGCCAGATGCAGACTAATTATATATATTTATGTTTTTTGTATAATATGTTAGTATATAGAATATGTTGGGCCAGTAATTTTGAATATTGTCTACAAATAATTAGCATCCCTTTATTTAAAAAGACATAGATATGCTGAAGAGGACGCAACGTAAAGCAACGAGGAAGGTAGATTTTTGGCTTTAAGGATAAGAATAGGCGTGAAGTTGTTTAGATAGGCCCATGCAATGCGGCTTCTTAATAATTATTCTTATTTATTATTTATTATGGGATTGACCTTGGACTTCTAGAGGGCCAATGCAGCAAAATTCTTAATAAATTAATTTTTATTGGTTTGACTGAGGTGATTGTCCTAAAAAAGAGACCATTCGTCGGCTTCTCAAGTAATTATTCTTATTTATTATGAGTTGAATAGTGAACCTTCTAATGAGGGTACAATTGCGGCTTCTTTAAAATTATTAATTATGTTAATTATTAAATTAAATATATTGGTTGACTGGAATAGTTCGAAAAAGATCCCATGCGGACTTTAATTAAGTATTATTCTTATATATATTATGGATTGACTGGGACTTATTATGAGTTGGACTGGACATTCTAGAAGGGGCCAATGCGGCTTCTTAAATTATTAAATATTATTTGGTTTGTGCTTGTCCAAACTAATTTGGACCAATGCCGGCTTCTTAGTATTAGTTCTTATTTATTATGAGTTGGCTGGGACATCTTCTGATGAGGCTTCAATGCGATTTCTTAATTATTATTTTCCAATTAATTAATTTAATATTATAATATATAATTATTTGGTTTGAACTGGGACAGTCAAGATAGGCTTATGCTGCTTCTTAAGTATTATTCTCATTTATAATGAGTTGATAATGATTTGACTGTGACATTCTAGAGGGGCCAATGTTGGTCTCATCTCATCACTTATTCACTCACCCTATCACTCTCTATATCCTACTCATACTACTCATAGTATTTATTACCTATCACTCATATCACTATATCAAAATAACTTACACACTATACTACTCACCTATATACTATCCACTACTACCCTCATTCTTTAATTATTAATTTTTATTGGTTGACCTGGATTGTCTAAAAAGGACCATGCGGCTTCTCAAGTATTTATCCTTATTTATTATGAGTTGAAATAAGGACATTTCTAAGAGGGGTCATGCGGCTTTCTTAAATTATTATTTTTAATTATTAAATTATTATTGTTGACTGGAAACAGTCTCAGAAGTAAAGCCGCATTGCGGCTTCTAAGTATTATTGCTTAATTAATTATATGATATTTTATTATAAGTATTTAAGATGGTGACATTCTAGAGGGCCAATGGGGCTTCTTAATTATTAATATTTATTGGTTGACTGGGAACAGTCTAAAAAGGGAACCATGCGGCTTCTTTTAACGTATTATTCATTAATTTATGAGTTGACTTAAGTGGACATTCTAATGAGGAGCTTCAATGCAAAAGATTTCTTTAAATATTTATTATATTTCTAAAATTATTTAAAGGGTATATACAATATATTAATAAATTATTGGTTGATCTGGGACAGTCTAGAATAGGCTTATGCATGCTTCTTAAGTATTATTCTCATTTATTATTTATTAATGGGTTAGACTGTGACATTTCTAGAGGGGCAATGTGAGGCTTTCTTATTATTAATTTTTTTATGGTTGACTGGGATTGTCTAAATAAAGGACCATAAAACGGCCTTTCTTGGTTATTATGTCTTATTTATTATGGGATTGATCTGAGACATAATTTCTAGAGAGGTTAATGCCAGCTTCTTATTATTATTTCTCTCAGAATAAATAAGATTAGGAAGCTTGCCATTGACCCCTCTAAGAATGCCCCAGTCCCAACCATAATAAAATAAGAAAAGATACACAGAAGCCGCATGGTCATTTTTGACTGTCCCACCAAAACAATAAACAATAATCATATATGAAGCAGCATTGGCCCAATTCTCTAAAAATGCCCCAGTTCAAAACTCATAATTAAATTACTCCAAATTAATAATAAATACCCAGAATAATACTGTAAGAAAGCCGTATGGGCCATATCTAGACTGTCCCCAAGTCAACCTCTAATGAATTAATTTAAATAATTAAAAATTAATAACTAAGCCACATGGATCCCTCTTAGAATGTCCCAAGTCAACTCATAAATAAAAATAAATACTTCAAGAAGCAACGCATGGTCCCTTTTTAGAACTGTCCAATCCAACCAATAAAAATTAATATTGAAGAAACCAGCAGTTGGGCCCCTTCCTAAGATGTTCCCGGTCAACCCAAATAAAAAATTAAGAATTTAAGAAAAATTATTAAGAAATAATATAATTAATGTAATTAATGAATTGTATTTATAATTAAAGAAGCTCATGGATACCTACACTGTCCCCAGTCAACCAACCAATTTAATCTAATTTAATTAAGAATAATAATTAAAAAGTTGCATTGGCCCCTCTAGAATGGTCCGCCCAGGGTCATATGCCGAATATTAAATTAATAAATATTAGAATATATTAAATTTTTAGAGACGCATGGGCGGGGGATCTAGACTGTCCCCAGTCAACCCATAAATAAATTAAATAAAATTAAGAAATAAAATTATTTTTTTTAATTATTTCTTATGGGTTGACTGGGACAGTTCTAAGATAGGACATGGCGGCCTTGGGTTCTGAATTACTTATTCTGATTTATTAAATTTTTGTTTGGTTGACTGGTGACAGTCTAAGGTATGGCCGCATGTGGCTTCTTAATTATAATACTATTTATTAATTACATTAATTAGTATTAAAAATTATTCTTATCTCTAAAAAAATTTTTATGGGTTGACCTTTTTGTATTTTATAGACTCCTATTCTTCAAATTATTAATTTTTTATTGGTTGACTGGGAAAATCTAAAAAAGGAACATAAAATGGCTTCTTAAGTATTATTCTTTATTATTTGATATTTATTATGACTGAGGACATAATTCTAAAGGACTCAATGTGGCTTCTTAATTATTATTTTTTATTAATTAATGGAATTTATGGGTTTGGTTGAAAAATTGGGAACAAGGTCTAGATATAGTGACTCATAGCTGCTTTAATATACTTAAGTATTATTCTTAATATTTAGGTTTATTTTAATTATGGGTGTTTGACTGGGACATTTCCTAGAAGGAATCCCAAAATCGCGGCTTCTTAAACTTTATAATTTTATTGGTTGCTGGGACAAGTCTAAAAAGGCTATTAGAACCCTTTGCTGCTTTCTTAGTATTTATTTATTGGATCTTTATTATGAGTTGAACTGGGAGAGAAAACATATCTAAGAGGGGGTCAATGCGGCTAATAACTTAAATTATCATTTTTAATTATATAATTATTATTTGTGTTGATTTATCGCAGATAGGCCGCATGGCGGCCTTCTGAAACTATTATTTCTTATTTATTAATTATAAATTGGGATTTGATCTGGGTTGACTGGGAATTTCTAGAGGGGCCAATGCGGCTTTTTTAAATAAATTATTCTTAATTAATTAATTATTGTTGGTTGAACGGGACAGTTTAGGTAGTACCCAAATGCGGCTTCTATTAATTATAAATTACTATTATCATAATAATTACATTAATTGATTTATTAAAAATTATTACTTAAAATTCTTTATACTTCCTTAAAAATGGTTTGAAATGGGACACTCTAGATTTGGGAATTAAATCTCGTCTTCATTACTGTCTTTATATATATAATATATATATAATAATTATATATAATATATATATATATATTATATATATATAATATTATATATATATATATAAATATAATATATATATATATAATATATATATATTATAATATATATAATTATATATATATATATAAATTATAAAATATATTAAAATATATATATATATTTAATATATATATATATATAAATATGTGTGTTGTGGTAACCAGTAATCGTTACAATTTATATTAAAAATATTTTATAAAAGGATATATGTAAGTGCTACAAGTATTAAAACTTGGAGATACAATAAAGCTTTTAATAAGAAATAACAACTTGTATAAACAAGTCCTTGTATGTAAAAACCGAAATATATTGTAATTTCAATTTCTTTATTTTTTCGTATGAGTATCAATGTTCACCGGAGGTGACTCTGGTTCAGAAAACGTCTCCTCGAGAGGAGAACAACTGAAAGAATCATTAAGGAGGTAAATGCAAGAGTGTTTAGAAAAATATATCCCTCCCGATGGCCAAGGAGCACTAAACATCTTATACCCACTCCCTTTTTTTCTCTCGGTCCTAAAATTGAAATACTGTAATGGTAATTAAATTGAAAGTATTTTAAAAGTGCAATTTTAATTTTGACAGTGAAAATATCTTAATGTGGTGTTCATGTAAATAGTCATGGTAGAGCATATTAATACATAAATAAATAAAGGAACGTTTCACTATTATCCAAAACTATTTTATTATTTGGTATATCAAGGGGATCTCTTAATAGGGCCAATTAATCATTATAGAGATCAGTCTTTGTACATAGCTTTGGTGGACCCCAGTACAGTGAACAAAAACCCCCCTTTCTTGATTTCTAGGGGGGCACATAAAAAGAAAAAAAAAAAAGTGGTGATTGTGAAAAGTGAAAGTGCCAATAAACAAATATAGTGCTAAGTGAAGTGACTCATATACTGTAAAAAAAAAACAAACAATTAAAAAAAAGTCTTAGTGCGTTGGTAACGATAGCTCTCATAAACTTTATTACATAAGGAATTAGCGTGAAGAACCCCGTTATTTTAAAAGTCGCTAGTCCTTGTGAAAAAGAGCTCCATTTTCAAATAATATCAACCGGCAAAAAAAAAAAAATAATAATAAAAAAAAAAAAAAAAAGAAGGAAAAAAAAGGGAAAAGAAACGTGGCAGAAGAAGCACATTATGGAAATCATAGAATGCCTGGTAGTCCATAAAAACCCCAGACTCTCTTCACTATACCGGGTAATCTACTCTACCTCGAATTTTAAAGATCACGGAGGGGGTGGGGAAAGTCAAGTAACTTATATATATTAACATAACAAAAGCATACTGCAAGTTATCCCCCTCTTAATTCCAGCCAAATCTAACTCTACATTCGATAAGAGAAGAAATGCTGAGAACGTATCTGGATATAGAGGGTTAAAAGTGATGTTCAAGTAACCATATTTCATAACCTATATAGTATAATCCGTACAAGCAAGTAAATATACCTGTTATCAATATCATTATATATCTATATACTATATACATATACTATATACTATATATATTATATTTACTACCACAAGTCTCTACCCCTCGTTGGGGGACTACTCACAAAGACCTATAAGTCAGCCTATTAGGAAGCACATTCAAAAGTTAGATTTGCGTAAATAATGATTATGACTAATGGTTAAACAATAATTAACACATACGATTACCTATATATAAGTTTTCAACTTAATCGGAAAGTGGAATGATCCATAAGAATGGACGCTCACATTATATATATAATATATATATATTATAATATTATATATGATAATATTATATATATATATATATATTATATATATATTAAACCGGTAATAATATACATAAATATTATATAGATATAATATATATATATATATATGATATATATATTATTATATATATAATATATTATATATATATATATATATATTTTAATATATATATATATATATATTATATAATATATATTATATATATATATATATTAATATATATATATATTATAATATATATATATATATATTTATAATATATAATCTTCACACACTTCCATCCCAGATTGGGGGTAAGATGCGCAATATAACGCGGAACAAAAAAGGAGTAGAAGAACATGACGCAAGCCGAAAAGAAAGCCCCTTTACCGGTCCCCTTTATACCCTTCAGAGTGAGAACTCGTTTCAGTCAGAAAAATCCACCCTAGGGTTTCACAAGACTGCGACAGACCTTCACTTAACCAATCGACTATCATTCATCCTTTCCATATGACCAAACCATCTCAATGTAATCTCGTTTATTCTCCTCATTTAACTGGCTTTCTTCGCACCACATACAACCTCTTAATGCATTAAATCAATCTTCTCACGCCTAAGCACAACACGCACCTAAGATTGTCCATCTGAACACATTGTGCCTTAGATTTATACCTCTTATTCCAGACCATAGTTTCAATGCTGTGCATTAACACAGGTAACAACATACCCTCATGCAAAACCCTAGCGCACTCAAAACTTAGTCCCTATACATCCACCAAGGATTTAATTGCACCGGCCACCTTATTACCATTCACAATTTTCCTACTACACTTTGCATCATCCGTTCCCTTTAAATCCAACATATATTCCAAATATTTAAACTCATACACTTGTTCCAGTTGCTCACCATCTAACATAACTTTACCCCACGGTCTCCCTCACTCACTACCATAACCTTTCTCTTATCCTTTTACACACCCTGACAAATCCCTATACCAATCCTCTCAAACTCTCTTTAGATTCGCCACGCAAAACCAAATCATCTGCATGTAATAAATAGGGCACCCTCCACTCTCTTCCATTCTCCATCATTCTAACACCGTCCCCTGTCCCTACCTCTAATTCTTTCATAACCTCATCCATATATAAATTGAATTTCTAGGGAGACATAGCACATCCCTGCCTAACTTAGCTATTAATATTATACCAAACACTTTCAACTCCATTTATTCTTACAGACATATCACTATCGTCATACATACTTTTGATTCCAATCAGAAACCTACCACTAACACGATATATCATTAACATCTGCCATAGAGCTTCCCCTGCTGCAAATCCATAAAACCTAAATACACAGAAAAAAAAATTTCTATCAACTTGATATAAATTTTCCAATCACCCCCGGTTCCTCTCAGGAGCGAAAATTTTACATCAATTTTCAATCAAAGCATTTCAATCAAAGTTTTATATCATTAAGATATAATTTTTTATATCAACATAATATAATATTTTATATCTTTGACACCATTATTAATTAGCTTAAAACAATTTCAAATTCTTATGAAAACTAAATGCAATAGTTAATATGCTTTACTTCGTCATTATTTACTAATATGGCAAAGTAAAACTCATTACCTACATATATCTATATATAGATATATGTAGGTAATGAGTTTTACTTTGCCATTAGTAAATAATGACAAAGTAAAACATATTACCTATTGTATTTAGTTTTCATAAGAATTTGAAATTGTTTTAAGCTAATTAATAATGGTGGCAAAGATATAAAATATTATATTATCATGATACATACTTACAACGAAAATGAAAAAAGAAAATTATACAACCTCTCGTATTTAATGTTATAAAAACATTGTAAATATTTTAAGTATTGATGTGCCAGAACTGAATATTTGGCCAATACCAATACTCTCATTGATGCTACTGCCAATACTGGAATTTCAGCAAATAACAATACTTCCTATTAATTTGTTATATATTGTATTTTTTTTAGTATGAAAAAGACCCATTATTCTTTATATTTTATAACCTCTCGATGAATTTTCAAAATAGCATTACATTTGTTACTTTGATATGTTGATTGAACATTGTTTATAGTGAACATATTGTCCACTTTTTGACTAATACCAATCCTTTGCTAAATGCCAAATACCCTTTGGGAGCAATACCAATACTTTTGGCACATCCCTAATTTTAAGGCAATAATATTTGAAAATATTGACAATATGATATAATGTTAATTAAGAAAATTTCTAAAGTGAATAAAATCACAGAATAAAATGATTTCATCATTAAATAATTTGCATAAAATTTGTTGCACATATTTAGCCTAACACTAGCAAAGAAATGAAAATTGTGAATTGACAAATAAACAATACGGTATCAATCTTTAATATAGTTTTTAAAAGGGAATGACAATGCTACCAGATATAGAATAGAACCACATATATTAAAAAGAGGCTTTGCATATGTTTTTTTTTTTTTTGGATGGGGGGGC
>JABUQX010026233.1:20000-37500 GCA_015478945.1 Trachelipus rathkii
CCATTCCCTAAGATTATACAACCAAGTGCATGAAAGCCTCCTCAGAAGTTAGGCAAGGTTCGGGTCCTCAACAATTGGCGGTCCGGAGAAAAGCAAGAATAACCGGTTTTTGACCTGTACCCTCATCCATAGAGGAAAGAAGGCAAGATGAGCGTGTGATGCACACAGAGACAACAGCTCGATAGCCAGCATGATTCAGGAGGAGATTGGGAAGACTCTCAGAAAAGAGATCAGGAGAACGTAGGGTAGTACGCACAAAAAAAGGAGAGGGACAAACTGGAGAAACGGCGGGTAAGATGAACGGGATATAAATAAAAATGAAAATATAGAACCACATGAAAAAATAATAATAATACAATAATATAATAATAATAATAATAAATAAATAATATAAATAATAATAATATAATAATAATAATAATAAATATAATAATAATAATATAATATACCTTTTTTTTTTTTTTTTTAGGAGTGGATGTACAGGGATCTACACAGCCACAAGAATGCTGCTAGACCGTGTTAGCAAGCTAACGACAGTGGAAATCCAAACGAACGAAAGGGAACAAGGCTGAGAATGGTTAGATCTACACAAGATGTTTTCAGCTTCCAATAAGGAAGGACATGCGGATCACTAACGAAATGAGATGAATTCGATAAAGATGTGCTGAAGGCTGCTGAAGAGGTATATTAAGCATGTCAGGAAAGAACATTGATTCCTAAGGTGAGATGGCAACGCAATCCACAAAGAGATGAACGACTGTGAGAGAACTGGAGGAGCAAAATGGGCAGATCGGGGGTTCTCCCCGCGACATAAGAAATCCATGGGTGAGATTTGTATGACCCAGACGCAATCGAGCAAGGACCATCTCCAGGAGGCAACTCCTCCTACTTGATGAAGACCACCGGCCAAGGACGGGTTTGACATTCCGAAGCTTGGCACCACGAGCATCCTCCGCCCAACACGACTGCTAGCCAGAGAGGAAGCCCCGACGCAAAGAGATGGAGAAATCTGTAGCAGGGAAATGGCCCAGGCGCACAGCAAGAGGACGGTATTGGGCACACGACATCCCGTGTGCGGCTGCCCTTTTGGCTTCCCCATCGGCCTGTTCGTTACCAGGAACACCCACTTGAGAGGGAACCCAACAGAACTCAATGTTATGGTTCTGTGCAGGTAACAGAGGGACTGTTGAATGGTACAGACCAAAGAGTTACGGGTTGACAGGTCAAGCAACGACTGGAGAGCGCTCCGAGAATCTGAAAAGATGGTATAGTTACCCCCGCGGGCCAAGGTACTGATCCTGTTCACCGCCATGGAAATTGCTATCAGTTCAGCTGAAAAAACAGACAAATATGGTGGTTTGGTGTGGGAGACAGTGATGTCCGGAAACAACTGAAGCTCCCACCCCTTCCTCCGTCTTGGAACTATCGGTGTAAACCGCCATAGAGTCGCTATGGACCTCCGCGTGAGACACAAAAGAATCCCTCAACTGCACCGGGTATGCCTCCGACTTACACAAAGACTGGATCCCACTGCAGAGAGCAGAAGGCGGATAAACCCACTGTGAATGGGTAGAGGTAAAATAATATTGCAGGAAGGTAAAATAATATTGAGGAAGGTCGAGGAAAGCGAAGATGGAAGTAACAACCCCAGTAAACGGCCAATAATTTTTGGTTGTGACGGACGAGCTCTAATATATAGGTGTCAAGGCCGACGAAGTAGGAACCTGAAGACGGATGAACAGCGAGCACATGAGCTGCTCCCTCCGCAGGGATAGGGGCATCACCCCAGCCTCTACCTCCAGGCTCTCCCTCGGAAATACAAATAATAATAATAATAATAATAATAATAATAATAATAATAATAATAATAATAATAATAATAATAATACCTCATTATCTACAATCCATTTAGCATCTTCTGCAAGTAATATGGCCACATGAGCTGCAAGTTTCGCCAAACGACTTTCTTGGCTATTTTCAAGAGATACAATTTCTGTATGTTTATATATATATATATATATATATATATATATATATATATATATATATATATATATATATATATATATATATATATATATATATATATATATATATATATATATATATATAAAGCATATATATCTATATATATATATAAATAATTATCTACGTCCTTTACCAAATTTGGGAGTGAGGTGTGCAACACACACCGGAAACAGAAAAGCAGTAGATGAACATGACGCAAGTCTAAAGGAAAGCCTCTCCCTACCGTCCCCTTATACCCTTAAGTTTGAGGTCAGCTCATCACAATAAAAAAAATCTAAGCAAGGGCTTCACAAGACTGCGACTGACTCTCACTGTGGTATCCCGTCAATTTAATGTTAATTCCTTGGGCCAGGAGTCCCACAATCACACTCCCTCACAAAACCCAGCTATTCACTCCTATTATGCACTTTTTTTTGCCACCTCTGTCAAACTCACCACTGATTCAATACACCTTTTCTTCGGTCTCCCAACTGGTCGATTCCCAGCACACTTACCACTATACATCCTCTTAACCAACCGACTATCATCCATCTTTTTCGTATGTCCAAACCATCTTAATAATATACTCTCGTTTATTCTGTCAATTCCGCCCTTCTTCACACCACACAACTCCCCAAAACGTTCAATCATCATTTTATCAATTCTTCTCACACCCCTAAGACTGTTCATCTGAACAGACTGCCCCTTTATATCTATTTTACACCAAAGTTTCACTACCATATATTAACATCGGTAACAACATATACCCTCATATAAAACCCTAGCGAAGACTTACTCCATTTGAATTTACCAAGGATCAAATTAGCTATCATAACTGGATACATACCAATCAAAACGTAAAATATTCGGCTACTGTAATATTTTTTTAACTTCCTACAAAAAAAAACCTTTGTGTCTATTGTGTCTTCTAGTTTTTCTACCATTATGTGGTTCGGTTAAAGAAAAAAAAATTTAAAAATATTATGAAACAATTATAAAAATTATTAATGCTTACCCGAACATTTCTCTAATGAAGACTTAAATTTACTTCTTGAATTTTCATATTCAGCGAATATGATATTTGAAAATTTTTCAACTTTTTCTTTATACACTTTATGTACGTCTTTTTGTAGCAGTCTTTTCATCTCCAATCTTTGCCTATATATATATATATACATATATATATATATATATATATATCTATATATACCACTATATATATATATATATATATATATATATATATATATATATATATATAAATATATATATATATATATATATATATATATATATATATATATATATATATATATATATATATATATATATATATATATATATATATTTAAAAATAATAATAATAATAATAATAATTGTTTTGTGTGTGGCGGATCTGAAGAGAGTTTGAGAGGATTGGTAGAGAAGTTTATCAGGGAGTGTATAAAGGAGGGATTTGATGGTAAATGTAGCTAGGCAAGGGTTATGGTAGTGAGTAGGGACTCTATGGTGTGAAGTCATGTTGGATGATGCAACAAGTATTTGAGTTTAAATATTTAGGATATATGGTCAATGAAAAGGGAATGGATGGTGCAGAATGTAGTAGGAAAATTGTGAATTGTAGGAAGGTGGCTGGTGCAATTAGCTCCTTGGTGGATGTAAAGGAACTAAGTCTGGAGTGCGCTAGGTTTTGCACGATGGTATGTTGCTACCTGTCTTAATGTATAGTAGTGAAACTATGGTATGGAATAAAAGGTATAAATCTAAGATAAATGTGTTCAGATGGACAATCTTAGAGGCGTGTTAGGTGAGAAGAATTGATAAAAGCAGGAATGATCGCAGTAGGGAGTGGTGTGGTGTGAAGAAAGGTGTACTTGAAAGAATAAACGACAGTAGAGAGAAATGGTTTGGTCATATGAAAAGGATGGATGATAGTCGATTGGTAAGTGTGCTGGGAATCGTCCGTCTGGGAGTCGGTAGAGGAATGTCTGAAGGAAAGAAATGTGTTTGGCAGAGGCGAGAAGAAAGGTGCATTTTAAGAATGAATGTCGAGGTTTTTATGGTTGACGAGATGCCACAGTGAAATTCCGTCGAGGTCTCATGAAGCCTTAGTGTGATTTTTTTCTGACTGCGACGAGTTCTCACTAACAACAATCATGATGATAATGATAATGATAATAATAATAATAATATAATAATAATAATAATAATAATAATAATAATAATAATAAAAAACAACAATCATGATAATAATAATAATAATAATAATAATAATAATAATAATAATAATAATAATAATAATAATAATAATAATAATAATAATAATAATAATTGTACAATAAAATGCATGGTTTGCACAGAAATTATTTTTTAAGATTAATAATAGGATTTAACACACACACACACATATATATATATATATATATATATATATATATATATATATATATATATATATATATATATATATATATATATATAACTATATATATATATACCTTGCCGATTCTTCCAGGAAGACCCATGCTTAAATGAGGTATTTGTTTATTATTGCGCAGGCAACATTTGCACATACTGTGTAATGAGACCTAATATATATATATATATATATATATATATATATATATATATATATATATATATATATATATATATATATATATATATATATATATATATATATATATATATATATATATATATATATATATATATATATATATATATATATATATATATATATATATATATATATATATATATATATATATATATATATATATATACACAAAATTTGTCTTCTTTTAAATTCATATTTTGTGATTTTATTTTCAACATTTTTGGACTCTATTTTGTTCAGTAAATTTTATTGAAATGAAGAAGCTTTATTCTCTAAACAATTTATATTATATTTTGTGAATAGTAGATGTGGGAGGGTGGGTAATTGTTATAATATGGAAAAACACTACAACCTGAAACATCTGTTGTTCCATATTAATTTATATAATTGTTTTAAGTATATTATAAAAATAATTCATTCCAAGCAAATTTTTTAGTAAGTAATTTTAAAATAGAAAAAATGTATTTTACAAATTTGTACTTACCTTATATTCTTTTGGTAAAAGCTGTCATATATTTTTGTCAAGAACTGACTTTTCAATGATTTATTTAATAATTGCTGACTGGCTAGAAGAGAATTTTCATGAATGTGAGGCAACTGATATGTAGTGTACACATTATTTGACTGATTTTCAATGAAAACTACTTTCTCAGAAGACTGAGACTGAATAGTTTTATAAAATGCATCATTTGACGTCATTGCATTCTGACGCTCTAATGTTTCACTGCATGCTACATCATTTTTTATTACTTCATTATTTTTTTCAGGATCACAAACTCTTTTTGAATTACAATATGAAGCATCGTCATCCACTGATCCATAATCAAAATTGGCACTATGAAGCAATGAATTGTTTTTTTCTTCTTCATTTTTCAAATATTTTTCATTATTTTCATTATCATTCAAAGATATACTGTTATAATCAGTCATAGAAACTTGTAGATTTATACTCGATTTATTTTCTGCTACTTTTATCGTACTATCTGAATCTTCCTCTTCCTCTTCACATATTCTGAAAAGCTTTGATTCAACATGTTCAACATCATTCCAATCACAATCTACATATGATTGAAATTCATTATCAAAATATTGAATAAAAATATTTGCATTTTTAATTTTAAACAAGAGTTTAACATCCTCTTCATTTGGATTTTTTATTTTTTTGGTATAATTTTTATAAAAAAAAAAAAATATAAAATATTAAATAAAAAAAAAAAAAAAAAATATATATATATATATATATATATATATATATATATATATATATATATATATATATATATATATATATATATATATATATATATATATATATATATAAAAATATATTTTCTATAATATATAAATATATATATATATATATATATATATATATATATATATATATAATATATATATATATATATATATATAAGCTACAGTACAAGCTCCAGTAGGCCAAATTAATTTCAAAAAACATAAATTCAGGATATTAGATTGAGGTCAAACTTTATGCTTCTTTTAAGTGTTACATACCACAAACCTCTAATCTGATATGCTGCTAATAATTGCCAATATTTTGAGTCATTTAAAAACAATATTTTATAATCATACTCACTCCTTGTACCTTTTAAGGGAGATTCAATATTGTAAGCGTGCATATGTGAATTGAATTTAATTACATTAATAATTCTAGAAATCACAAAATAAATGCACCCTTTAGATGAATTAGGACAGCATACATAGTCAATCACAGCAAATTTCTCAACTTCATACAATCCTAACAATGGAATCAAATATCCTTTGATGTACTACTACTACCTTCCTTTAGAATTCCACTATCTAGAACATCAGGAGCTTTATCTATGTCATTGTGGTCTACTAAAGGTTTAATTTCTTTCAACTGAATTTCCAATTCTGTAAGCTTGCTTATTATAAGCCTACTCAAACTATTAGTCTATAATATTATCCAATCTTTCCTCAGTAAACACTGATGCAAAATAAGCATTGAAAATATTAACCAATACCATATCTGAACCTGTAGGTTTTATCTTACTTTAAAAACTTGTTGGTCTTTATTGATATTATTTCTGCCCTTTCTCTGCCTTACTTATTGACTGAATAATTTCATTTCTAACTTTGTTATAATTTTTTAACTCCTTCACCTTATAATTTTAATAAATAAACTTTGTCTCTAACATAACTATAATTCTAATTAATGCTGAGCAATAGGAATATTTTTTTGCTGGCTATATCATTTTAAAATATGACTCAAACTCCACATTTTTAAAATCACTTGGCTTTTCTACCAATTTTCATAATTTTTTTGAGAATACTGGAAAGTGTTACATACCACAAACCTCTAATCTGATATGCTGCTAATAATTGCCAATATTTTGAGTCATTTAAAAACAATATTTTATAATCATACTCACTCCTTGTACCTTTTAAGGGAGATTCAATATTGTAAGCGTGCATATGTGAATTGAATTTAATTACATTAATAATTCTAGAAATCACAAAATAAATGCACCCTTTAGATGAATTAGAACAGCATACATAGTCAATCACAGCAAATTTCTCAACTTCATACAATCCTAACAATGGAATCAAATATCCTTTGATGTACTACTACTACCTTCCTTTAGAATTCCACTATCTAGAACATCAGGAGCTTTATCTATGTCATTGTGGTCTACTAAAGGTTTAATTTCTTTCAACTGAATTTCCAATTCTGTAAGCTTGCTTATTATAAGCCTACTCAAACTATTAGTCTATAATATTATCCAATCTTTCCTCAGTAAACACTGATGCAAAATAAGCATTGAAAATATTAACCAATACCATATCTGAACCTGTAGGTTTTATCTTACTTTAAAAACTTGTTGGTCTTTATTGATATTATTTCTGCCCTTTCTCTGCCTTACTTATTGACTGAATAATTTCATTTCTAACTTTGTTATAATTTTTTAACTCCTTCACCTTATAATTTTAATAAATAAACTTTGTCTCTAACATAACTATAATTCTAATTAATGCTGAGCAATAGGAATATTTTTTTGCTGGCTATATCATTTTAAAATATGACTCAAACTCCACATTTTTAAAATCACTTGGCTTTTCTACCAATTTTCATAATTTTTTTGAGAATACTGGAAAGTGTTACATACCACAAACCTCTAATCTGATATGCTGCTAATAATTGCCAATATTTTGAGTCATTTAAAAACAATATTTTATAATCATACTCACTCCTTGTACCTTTTAAGGGAGATTCAATATTGTAAGCGTGCATATGTGAATTGAATTTAATTACATTAATAATTCTAGAAATCACAAAATAAATGCACCCTTTAGATGAATTAGAACAGCATACATAGTCAATCACAGCAAATTTCTCAACTTCATACAATCCTAACAATGGAATCAAATATCCTTTGATGTACTACTACTACCTTCCTTTAGAATTCCACTATCTAGAACATCAGGAGCTTTATCTATGTCATTGTGGTCTACTAAAGGTTTAATTTCTTTCAACTGAATTTCCAATTCTGTAAGCTTGCTTATTATAAGCCTACTCAAACTATTAGTCTATAATATTATCCAATCTTTCCTCAGTAAACACTGATGCAAAATAAGCATTGAAAATATTAACCAATACCATATCTGAACCTGTAGGTTTTATCTTACTTTAAAAACTTGTTGGTCTTTATTGATATTATTTCTGCCCTTTCTCTGCCTTACTTATTGACTGAATAATTTCATTTCTAACTTTGTTATAATTTTTTAACTCCTTCACCTTATAATTTTAATAAATAAACTTTGTCTCTAACATAACTATAATTCTAA
This sequence comes from Trachelipus rathkii, assembly GCA_015478945.1. Lineage (NCBI taxonomy): Eukaryota > Metazoa > Arthropoda > Malacostraca > Isopoda > Trachelipodidae > Trachelipus > Trachelipus rathkii. Next base: position 28,456 of record JABUQX010026233.1, read on the forward strand.
TTAATGCTGAGCAATAGGAATATTTTTTTGCTGGCTATATCATTTTAAAATATGACTCAAACTCCACATTTTTAAAATCACTTGGCTTTTCTACCAATTTTCATAATTTTTTTGAGAATACTGGAAATGCACCAAAAATAATTAATAAAAGTTATTGGAAGTCTCTGTAAGGCCTATAACATTAATTAATAATGTAGCAAATATCTATAGCTTACGCTAAACTATTCAATTTAGAGTCAGTCAAACAATCTAGATTAGGTCTATGATTATGGCAACATACCTATCTAAGGTAGGTTAGAGTCTACAGCATAGACAATCCATATAGGTTAGGTCTCGGTTTAGGTTCCTATTAGTTCAAATTATGATAAGATTTGTTAAGCATACACAGGTTTACTATGTGTATACTTAACAAAACTTACCATAACCTGAACTAGCAAGGTACTAAACCAAGACCTACCTATACCAATGCTACATACCTAAACAAAACTTAGATGGATCTACGTTGCCATAAATGTAGACAACCTAGATGGTTTGACTGTTTCCTATATATATATATATATATATATATATATATATATATATATATATATATATATATATATATATATATATATATATATATATATATATATATATATATATATATATATATATATATATATGAGAATAGGGTAAAAAAAAATTTAGTTTGGTGGGGTAAAAAAAAAAAAAATATTTTTTTGAATTTTATGGGCTATTCTGGTAGCCGTCTTTATTATCTATAAAAAATGCCAAAAGAAAATGGGCTGCTCTAAATTGACAGTAATCAGCGATAACAAATGTCGAACCCCAGTTAAAAAATGGCTACAAAACTTTTTTAGTTTTTACAACTTTTGCTACCATTTCAAATGTATTACATTTTTTAAATTTTTTTATTTGGTAGTTACTACATATTGATGGAGGAACTTGGGCAAACTAATAATTTTTTTTGAAAATTATTGAATGTCCTTGAAAAAAAAAATTTTTTTTACCCCATCAAATTTTCCAAAATGGGGTAAAAAAAACAGTTTTTTTTAACCTGGATGTGTTGTTATTAAAGTGCATAAAAGTTGGAAAGTAGCTTGGAAAGTAGCTGAATGATGACGAGGCTAGAACAAAGGGGGGTAGGGAGAAAAATGCTCATGAAAGTACCAGGGTTGTGGAGTCGGAGTCGGTAGTTTTGAAGAGAGCGGAGTCGGAGTCGGTAATTTTGAAGAGGGTGCAGTCAGAGTCGGTAATTTTCAAGAGTCGGTAATTTTCAAAAGAGTGGAGTCGGAGTCCGCAATTTTCAAAAGGGTCAAGTCGGAGTCGGTAATTTTGAAGAGGTCGGAGTCGGTAATTTTGAAGAGGGTGCAGTCGGAGTCGGAAAATTTTTGAACCGACTCCACAACCCTGGAAAGTACATAGAAGAACTAGAACAAAGGGGGGATGGGTGAAAAACACTCAGGAGTGTACATGAGCACTCAGGAAAACTAGAAGCATTGAAAGTAGCTGAAAGTAGCTTAGAAAGTAATTTTTTTTACCCCATGTTTTGTTTTGTTTTTACCCCATATATTTTTTTTTACCCCATGTTTTTTTTTTACCCCTTTTTTTAACTTCGAATGGGGAAAAAAAATTTTTTTTTTTGGATTTTTAAAAAAAAACAAAAAAATTTTTAATACCTATTCCATACCTTCACTAATACCAACCTCAATAACATGTATACCATAGCATTTCTATATGTCAAGTGTATGAGGAGAGAAACAAAAGTTAAAGATTTTTTTTTTATCCTGTCTGACTATATATATATATATATATATATATATATATATATATATATATATATATATATATATATATATATATATATATATATATATATATATATATATATATATATATATATATATATATATATATATCGGCTCTAGGTTTTGTGTGGCCCTGGGCGGCAATGACAGCACTGGGCTTTGCGTGGTCCTAGGCAGTTTTTCATAGAAAACATACACAAGTATATAAAGTATTAAAATCTGTACATTATATATATAATGGGGAAAATGGGTAATTTTTTGAAGATTTTTTTTTTTTTTTTTTTTTTGTTGAAGTGGCAAAAATCAGATATTTAAGTTAGACCCATGTTTAAATATTTATTTTCAAATTTAAAGCTTTGTAAATGTTATAGCATAACGAAAATATAAAAAATGTAAAGAAAAATATTTTTAGCAAATTTTTGAAAAATGCAATTTTCAAAAAAATTTTTTGGGGTAAAATGAGTAATTGGTGTGGGGTAAAATGGATACTTGTAAATTATGGGACTTTAGATTGAACAGTAGTATTGATATTAATACTGAAAGGTAATATAACTGTTAAAGATATTATAAAATTAATTTGGGTCGAAAATAACATGTGTAAGCTATATTTTTTTACCATTGTTAAAATCAATTTTTTTCTAAAATTATGAATTTTTTTTTTTTAATCTTTATGAGTGCACCTTTACTCATATTTAATGTATATATATATATATATATATATATATATATATATATATTTTATATATATATATATATATATATATATATATATATATATATATATATATATATATATATATATATATATATATATATATATATATATATATATATATATATATATATATATATATATTTTAATTAATCTCAACCCCCAATTTTTATGAAAATCACAGGATATACTCTAAAAAAAAAGAATGAAGAATAGGGAAAACGAAAATCGTCGCTCTCTTTAGGAAAATAAGCTACAGCCTCTTAAAGCTGTTAAAACTCCCATAGACTCTTCAATATTGATACATCCAGGGTAGGTCTCATTTCAGGTCCCCTAAGTCAAATTATGATAAGTTTTGTTAGGTATACACAGAGAATATCTATGTAGAATTAACAAATCTTATCATAACCTGAACTAGGATGGCCCTAATACGAGCACGAGGTCCACTAATTTTTTTTTATAAGAAAGTCTATGGGAAACTTTTAAACTTTGCAAGGCTATAACTTTTTTTTTCCTAAAGAGACTGCTGATTTTCATTTTCATTATTCTTCATTATTATTTTTTTAAAGTATATCCTGTGATTTTTATTTTATTTTTTATTTTTTTTTAGGGGATTTTTAACAACTTTGAGAGGCTGTAGTTTTTTTTCCTAACAAGAGCGACAATTTTCGTTTTCACTTCATTATTTTATTTTTTTAGAGTATATCCTGTGATTTTCATTAGAATTGGGGGTGACAACCCTCTGGGTAACAATTACCTTGGCGTTAAACGTTAGCCTCTGCTTGCGCGCGAGACCCTTATATGGTGCGGGGCCCAGGGCGATTGTTCTTTTTGTTTTCTTGTTTTTATTTTCATATATATATATATATATATATATATATATATATATATATATATATATATATATATATATATATGGGTATATAGAGATTGGCCTGGTTGCCCTGCCCTGGAGACACCTATATATATATATATATATATATATATATCCTGAAAAGTTCAGGCATGTAACTAGAAAACTATAACAGTTACACGAAAATAAATATCATTTTATTAATCAGGAGACATTTTTACTGCGGAAATAAAAAAAAAAAATAAAAAAATAACGCTTTTTAAAAAATTAAAATTGTTAAAAATGTTGAAAATATTACAGTTTTTTGACAATTCGAAGATGCTGCTTACTCCGAATGAGGACGCAAAGGTGCCAAATGTTGAATTTTTTTTTAAAACGGACGAATACCCACGGGTAAACAAGAATGATGGATAGAGTCGGGGTTTCTCGGCCTACCAGGGAACGACGGGAGGGGACTTTGTCCCCCCCTCTGTTGGCTCGAACCCCCTAAAAAGGATATAAAAAAAATAATATTTTCTCCAAAGCATTAAAAAAACGGTATTTGGCAACTTTTGCTCTCGAGACTAATGCAGGTTTCAAGGTCAATCAGAGCGTGCACTATTTCAGGTCTAAGATATTACTAATATTTAAGAAGTTATTAATAAATATTAGAATAAAATAAAAAAAATTTTAAGTTTCCTCGATGAAATTACTTCCTGAAATCAAAAATGTTATTTATTTTCCTGTAGATGTTATAGTTTTCTAGTTACATGCCTGAACTATTCGGGATGCTGGCCATATATATATATATATATATATATATATATATATATATATATATATATATATATATATATATATATATATATATATATATATATATATATATATATATATATATACGGTATATATATATTTAATATATATACCCTAAGTTTTACTGACCAAGAGATAAGTTAGGTATGGCTGTAAGCTGTTACTAATTGCAGAATTTTCTTGGTAGTTGCCACAAAATATATTGGTGGAAAATGATATTAACCCTATAGACTTGAAGTAAGGGAAAACAAACTAATTGCTTTTAAAATTATGGCATGTATACTATGTAAGTTATTGACAAGCCCTAGGGTGCTTTGTGGATTTGCATGAGCATGTTTGGTGATAGATTCTATTAGCTTGACATGAGACAATCTTGATAGGCCCAAGTGGCTTCTTACTGTCTGTTTATTTTTATTGTTCTAATGACACAACATTGTAAAACAACTACATAATGAATAAACTTGGGCGAGATAAACAAATCCGTAAAAATATTTTGGTACAGAAATAATGAAACACAAAGTATGCGAGTATATTGCCATTATAAGGCCTATTTTTTCCAAAAATATATATATTTTTTATTTATTATACTGTATGAAACACAGTTAACACGTCTGAAACAGTTGAATATGTGGTAATAGTCTATTTTCACTATTTTTATAAAGACATTTACACCAGAATATGCAAGATTAAATAATTTACATGAAAGAAAGATGGCAGCTACGGCGCAACAATACACACTTGTATATAAAGACGAATCATAGCATCCATTTTTGATACAAATTAAATGAAAACCTGCGTTTTGGAGGCCTTGTATATAAATTCAATTGTTGGGTCGCAAATCAGTAATTCGTACGCGATATGAAGTAGTTCCATTTCTTTACAGTTATGTATTAATTTAAATTCATGAGCCTGATTTAAAGATTAAAATTTAATTTAAAAGTTATAATTATCAATTTATTTACGTTTTTTTCGAAATAATATCATGGCAAATCAAATATATTTGCTATTTACATTGATTGAATGATACTTTGATTGATCGAATTTTAGTTTACGATTGATTTTTTTTTCTCTGTGATTACTTCTACAAAGCTTCCACGTAATTATATTAAGAGTTTGGTCCATTATTCTGTAGCAACCATATTTAAGCAGACGCTTGATGTGACATGATAAAGAAGCAGAATTGGAGAGTCGTCACATTGTTTACTCTTGACCAGAAAGAAAAATGTATATATATATATATATATATATATATATATATATATATATATATATATATATATATATATATATATATATATATATATATATATATATATATATATATATACAGTGGCGTATCCAGAAATTTTTTTCGGGGGGGGCCAAACAAAAATCGTTCTTTATATATATATATATATATATATATATATATATATATATATATATATATATATAAATATATATATATATAATATAAACATATATATATATATATATATATATATATATATATATATTTATATACTCCATAAATTGGAACAAAATTAGATTTGGAAAAAAAAATGACACTAATTTTATATGCTTTCGTGAAACGATTTTAACTAAATTCTTAAATTTAATCGCATTTGACAGGAGAGTGATCCAAGTTGAGAATAACTCCCCAATTTTTAATTTCAATATTTCGTGTATGTAGAAGGATGGCAAGTCCAGTAAGTCTTTCATCTCCAATAGTATTTCTCAAGTAGGTTTTCAGAAGTCTTAATGTTGAAAAGCTTCTTTCTACTGAAGCATTAAACACAGGTAAAATTGCCAGTATTTGCAACAAGATGTAAATATTTGGAAATTGTAACTGCGGAAACCAGTCCATCTATTGCGGTTTTTGGGCGACCTGTGCTGCGGATGCCATTTCAGCTTCCATAAATCCCATTCTGCTTTAACTAAATTTGGGCTTTTGAGATCTTCCTTGTAAAATATTACACAATCTTTTTATCTTCTCATATGGCTTATACCCGTTCGGTATGACAAATTGCAAGGAAAATTTAAAAACCTCTCTCCTAATGCTGATATTAAATCATCCAAAAATGGTATAAAAATGGATGTGCGATAATAAGTCTGTGGGTCGGAAGTAGGAATGTTGAGTCTGTATTTTTGGAATTTGTTAATTCTTGGTACAGCAATTTCAATACTCAGTTCAGATTCAGATGCGCTTACACATTCTTCAAAAATCTACTGAAATTCTAATGTTACATTTTCTCTGATAGTTTCAAGTTTAGTTTTAACTAAAGGACTTACGAGATTTGTTCCTGACAGCGACGAATTATATAAAATTAATTTAACTTCTGCACTTTATATTATTAACGGATATGATGCTTAAAAATTTTTAGTGTCTAGAAAATTTCGGGGGGGGCCATGGCCCCCCTGGCCCCCCCCCTAAATACGCCACTGTATATATATATATATATATATATATATATATATATATATATATATATATATATATATATATATATATATTGATAAGATAACTGCTCATCCTTCTACACCTCACCGCAGTGTGATAGGTATTGATAAAAATAACCCCTTAAGTAATTTCTCGCGCTCTTCTTTTAGTCCATCGTGGCGTAGTCGTCAAACACTTACGCGGTCATCTGCTAGAGCCCAGGTTCAATCCCAGCAGAGGGAAATTACTTAAGGGGTTATTTTTATCAATATATATATATATATATATATATATATAAATAAAAATATTTAATAAAAATAATATATATATATATATATATATATATATATATATATATATATATATATATATATATATATATATATTATATCTGTTTTCATATATATATATATATATAATATGCATTTCCCATTTAGCAACCATAAGAAGTTATAACAAAAAACTTAAATGATTTACTACCAAATAGGACCCCAAAAACAAGACATTAAAACGCAAAGAAATATTGACTTCTAATGAAGTTATTTAAATTATCTAAATAGACCAGAAAATAAGGAAGTTATTATAGCAAGACTCTTTGACATGCAATATCCAAAATATAGCGCTGGGAACTGAAATTCCTTCTGATAGAATATCTTTAAACCTATCTTATAATGTCAATGTCTAAATATGTGTCCATTATGAGTCTTCAAAAATATTGGTAAGCAAATAAGCAGTTGTGGTAATATTTGTTTCTATCAATATTTATGAGATATATATATTTTTTTTTGGATAGTATAATTGTGAGAACCTACAGAATGGTTAAAAATAAATATAAAATATAATAATAATTATAATAATAATAATAATAATAATAATAATAATAATAATAATAATAATAATAATAATAATAATAATAATAATAATAATAATAATAATAATAATATTAATAATAATAATAATAATAATAATAATAGTAATAATAATAATAATAATAATAATAATAATAATAATAATAATAATATGAATAGTAATAATAATAATAATAATAATAATAATAATAATAATAATAATAATAATAATAATAATAATAATAATAATCAATAATAATAATAATAATAATAATAATAATAATAATAATAATAATAATAATAATAATAATAATAATAATAATAATAATAATAATAATAATAATAATAATAATAATAATAATAATATTAATAATAATAATAATAAAAAAAATAATAAACCGTAATAATAATAATAATAATAATAATAATAATAATAATAATAATAATAATAATAATAATAATAATAATAATAATAATAATCTGCTATATGCAGATTTCCGATTGTGAACAAAGCATAACAACCCATTTTCCAAAAATCAAAAATTTATGTTCAATTGTCAATAAAATTGTCGTCAACAGCATTAAAAACCTTCTATGTTAATTGCGGAACTCCGTAAATCATACGAGTAATTTCCTGATACATCAAAAGTATTATTAATTGTCCAATTTCGTTTCCTTTTATAATTATTATTATTATGTGATTATGATATTGAAATTTTTATATAAATTATTATATAATATTATGTAGTAGTTGTATATATATATATATATATATATATATATATATATATATATATATATATATATATATATATATATATATATATATATATATATATATATATATATATATATATATATATATATATATATATATATATATATATATCTTAAACGTAGTTGTAAATATTTATATAAGTTTATATAACGCATAAAAAACATAAGCCCTTCTTCACACCAATTACTCAGTTTCGACGTCGAATCACTATTTACCTCTGTCCCAGTCCCCTTCACGTTAAATCTACTCGAACAGTACCTAAATCAGCATCAAGTCAACCTCTCTCACCCCTTTTCTCTAATAAAAGAACTTATAACTCTCACATTAAACCATAATTTCTTCACGTTCAATGGAAAATTCTATAAGCAGACCCAAGGACTCGCAATGGGTTCCCCCCTCTCACCTACATTAGCAAATATATTTATGGAGTTACTGGAATTCTACCATATTTTACCCCACCACACCCTCAATAACTCTCATTGGCTCCGTTATGTCGACGATGTGTTCGCCGCCATACCCCATCATACAAACCCACAAGACATTCTAACCTTTATAAACAACATACATCCCTCCATATCATTCACTCACGAACTTTCGCACAACCACACTCTACCATTTCTGGACACGCTTCTTATATGGAAAGACTCCCCCAATATCACACACACAGTATATAGAAAACCCACCTCCCCTCCTAACTACACCCACTGGTTCTCTGCCCACACCAAAAACATAAAAATAGCCACTCTCAGCAGTCTATATCTCAGAGCCCTAAGAATATGCTCTCCCAACCACTTAAATTCAGAAACCAAATTTCTACATACTACGTTCACCA
>JABUQX010026233.1:50000-57500 GCA_015478945.1 Trachelipus rathkii
ATAATATATATATATATATATATATATATATATAGTTATATATAATATATATATATATATATATATATATAATATATTATTAATAATTATATATTATAAATATATATATATATATATTATATTATATATATATAATATATATATATAATATATATATTATATATATATTATATATATATTGTATGTATATATGTGTGTGTGTGCGTGTGTAACAACATTTTCTCCAAATATTTCTCGTTTCTCCCATACTATTGCAGTTACTCACTGTGTTAAAATAGGGCGTGGTTTGTTGAAGAAAATATATGACCCAAGTTACTCTGAGAAAATTGGACCCAAGTATAGTGCATTATTTTTGTCTACGATAGTACCTGGACTCATATTTAGGAGCTTTTAATGGCCTAGCGATTTATGATGGAATACTCAGAAATATATTTGCTTCCATGAAGAGTTTTAAAATTACCAATAATGCCAGCATCACTCAAAAATATTTTTTTAGAAAAAGAAGTGCATTTAAATAATTGAATCCCAATAAAAGCTCTGTAATATATAAAACCAAAATTATAGACTACTATAACGAGACACAATAGATAGAAACAAAATTACTTGAAATCATAAACAAAAACATGTAATTTACAAAAATTCAGATATATTAAAGGGAATTTGAATAGGGCAAATCAAACTTTCTCAAATGTGAAAATGTAAACCTGGTCGGAAGCAAAGATGTTTCTAATTATTGTAAAATTAATAGTAATGATTATCGTCGCAACAATAATAAAAGTGGCAGTACAGAACTACAGATCTACAGACCTACAGAACACCAACTAGTAAAGACTTTACATTCCATTCAAGGCTAGTCTGTTAAGTATTTTTGTTTATTTATTGTGTTAGATGTGTCCACTGTCTTAAAATAAATCTGCCTATGTATTTTTAATATCATTGTTGTTACATGTTTCAGCATTAGTAAATCATTTTACTTATGACTTTGCTCACTTAGGACAGATCTATTTCCAAGCAGCAAATATCGAAATGTTACAAATTTGTGAAATTTTGTTTACGGAATATTTCTCCTACTCAATTTAATCGAAGTATATTTGGCTGTTTATTGCATTGTATGTGTTCAGAGTCTTAAAACGGATCTGTTTATGTATTTTTAACATCATAGTTGCTGCTAATTGCAGCATTAGTATATTATTTTACTTATTTAATGTGACATATGAGTTTGCTCACTTAGAACAGATTTGTCTCTAAGCAGCAAACATCACAGGGCTACAAGTTTGTGAAACTTTTGTTTTTGGATTATTTCTACAACTCAGTGTGGTAGAATAGTCACCGTCTTAGAACGGATACGTTCTAAGATGTGAACATCAAAGCTATTATATAAGTTCGGCGTCCGAATTCTTTTCAAGATGTATTATTAACATTAATTAAGTGATTTCAATAGTTCTAGTTTGATTTTGCCATATCTAGGTCACTACTAATTCTAGTGTTATAATAAAGTAAAGATCGAGTTGAATTAAAGTTCAAAGACTTATTTCCTTAAGGTATGTATTTAAACTTTTCTTGAATGAATCAATGTTGCCGCTGTTCACTATTATATGAAAGGCTATTCCAATTCTCAATTACATCGTAAGTGAAGAAATTTTTTGCTTTATTAATTTGAAATCGTTTATCAGAAAGTTTATGCCCATTATTTCATGTGGCATCATTAAAATCGTGTCTAAAGAATTGCCTGTAATCTTTATTGTCAAATTTATTTTGTAGTTTGAAAACTTCTATTAACTTTCCTCTCAATCTTCTTGTCTCAATTCCAGTATCAATTTGGTTGCCCTTCTTTGAATTCTTTCAATTTTTTATATGTCCATTTTGAGGCATGGACTCCATAATTGTACAGCGTATTCCAGATGAGGCCTAACTAACGTTTTATAGAGAGTAAGTATTATATTTTTAGATTTATATTCGAAATTTCTGGAAATGAAACCTAGAGCTTTTTTAGCTTTCTTAACATCTTCAGCACATTGTTTCGCAAACTTTAAATCCTTATTAATTAATACACCTAAATCCTTTACCTCACTGACAACTTTGATAATTGAGTCTTCTATTATGCAATCATTTTCGTTCTAGTAATAGTAGTAGTAGTAGTAGTAGTAGTAGTAGTAGTAGTAGTAGTAGTAGTAGTAGTAACTATATTATAGTATAAATAAAATTAAAATTATAGAACTTCAATCCAATGTTATAGTTTTCGGACCATCTTTTATGTTGTGTGTGTGTGTGTATGTGTGTGTGTGTGTGTGTGTGTGTGTGTGTGTGTGTGTAGTGTGGTGTGTGTGTGTGTGTGTGTGTGTGTGTGTTGTGTGTGTGTGTGTGTGTGCACGCGTGAGCTCGCGCACCGTCTCTTTCGCTGGAAAATTTACCGCCAAAAAGTAAAACAAAGCATAAAAAAATATTAGTCATTTTCCATCAAAATTTAGTACCAAGAGAAAATACAAAAAGAATTTGCGATTATAAAAAATAAACTTTTTTTATATTCAAAGTCATATTGCATCTGTTTTACTGTTTAGCGGGAAATTTTCCCGAGAAAGGTAAAGTGAAAATACACTCAAGATCACATGATGGTCCGAAAATTAACACTTGATTGAAGTACTATAATTTTAATTATATTTATACTATGACAATATTCTAGTCAAACATTCGGATTTTTCTTTAGCTTATTTTATACTTTAATTAAGAGATTTATCGGAAATTAAACACATTTTAGCAGTCTTTGAAAACACGCAAACATAATAGCAATACCCAAATAAAACACCTAATAATCCTACTTCGTACAGATCAATAATCCTTATTTGAAAAAATTAATCCTTCAAATTAATCTTTCTCAGAATCTCCCATTTCATTCCTCTATCAGACTCACAACATGGGCCACGAGAAAAGTGGTCTACCACCATATTTCTCACTGAACTAACCCAGCAAATTATAACTGGCTTCAACCAAGCTCCCTTTCCACTCTGCACCCTCCTTGTAGCAATACATATCAATAAAATATTCGATACAGTCCCCCGTCACCTCTTAATTGCCAAATATCTAAATACAAACCTATACATCAAAAATAAATGACCAAACTTCCTCTCTGATTGAACAGCCAAAGTCATCCATGGTCACCACTCCTCCCGTTCATAGATATTATATAATGGAGTAGTACCCTTGGAATCCATTCTTACACCCACACTATTCAACCTAATCATGCACGACCTTCCAAACCCCCTCAATAACAATCAATAGTTACGCAGACGACAAAACAATCCCAACCCAAAGTACATCTATAAATATTGCTTATTATTATTATTATTATTATTATTATTATTATTATTATTATTATTATTATTATTATTATTATTATTATTATTATTATTATTATTATTATTATTATTATTATTATTATTATTATTATTATTATTATCTCAGTACGTATTCATGTTATATACGTATTGATTACTATTGTGATGCAGTCCATAGTGCGGTCAGTACCCAGTACATCATAGTACGTCAAGATCAAGTCAATCAGTAGTTCATTTCCTAGTTGAGCTACTCCGCTTAGATAACAATACAAAAGCCACAGAACAAATGCGGCTAACAGCAAATAAAAATGCACCAGCCTTCCCCTCCTTATACAAATTATTACTGTTAGCGATACTCACCTTATAGAGAAAAGAATCTAAAACCCACCCATCATCATGTCTCACAAATAATAGATTCCCCCTGAATAAACAACCAGCTATCTCGGGTCTTACCCTCGATATTCACATGACATTTACCTCCCATACGTTAATAATATCACCCCAAGAGCTACACATAAACTAGAACTGCACACGCAATGCAACGAAAGCACTAGCACGTGAAATTGGAGCAGAAAGAAACTCCTTTCGATGTACTACTAGTCTACCAGACAAACTATATTTCGCAATCCTAATTATGCAGCTTCTACCTCGCTATGGACCTCAATATCAAATTTTAATTAATCGAACAGATACATTTCGAAAAAACCATTTCACAAACTAAGGCAGTTATCGTAAAGTCAGTAATAATCGGGACGCCACCACCAACACAAATCCATCATCTTTCTCAGGCTCGAAACAATAATTATATCACCATTAATAGACCACACTTAAATTTGATTCGCTTTCTCTCCTTACACAGAACGAATACCTCTCCTATAGATTCACCCTTCACACGCAGCACATCATCCATACAAAGGCTCTGGGAATTTCTGTGGTCAAACGCACAGCGGGATTACTCCAGCTTTACTGATGATCGAATATTAATGTACACGAGATAACAATTGCTGTGAAGGTGAATAAACTATATAGTTATTAATAGTTAGATAAGTTGAAGGGGAAAAACATTAGTAATTGGTACCCCCATTATATATAGTATATTATAGATTATTATAGATATTAAAGTATGAGTATCTTATATTTATTTTAACCAAGTTCCTGAATTAAATTAAATTTTATTAATAAGATTTTTCTGGATGCAATTTGACTGATAATAGGCCACTATTAATAAAATTTTTCGCATTTATAGTATATTAATATTTATAAATTATATATCATATATATATATATATTTAATATATAATTAATATATATTATTTATTATATATTTTATTTTATATTATTTATATTATTAATTTTAATTATTATTAATATTTATAATTATTAGATTAATTATTATTATTATTTATTATTATATAATTTAATATATGTTATATATTCACTATCTCCCTCATAATGCTATTGAAAGGTCAGGCATGATATAGATATAGGTTTATGTGATACGTTCAACTTGATTAATTTTGTTCTTTTGGTTTACAAAGTTGTTATATTATATATTGAGGCCTATTAGTACGGTAAAATATTTCCTATGTTATAACTACTATAGTTCTCCAAATATATGATCCTTAGCATTGAGGTAAATTACTATCACCATACTAATACTATACCCGTTATGTGCTTATTAATTAACCTATTCAACTATACTAATGTCGAGATCTATCTCATCTCTAATCAAGTTTCTCTGAAAAAAACCATCATACGGCGTTGGGCGAAACATTCGACAAACTCGCATGTGTGTAACCACCTTTATGAGCGCAATATTTCAATTACCGAGTAATTCGTAAAACTCCTCAGTTGATTGTCTGCAATTAAAATGTCAGACAACAGTTTAAGACGGCTACACACATACGAAAATTGTCAAACGTTTCGCCGAACACCACATGTGTGGATGGGTTCTTTTCTGCCAATGTTTATTATTCGGCTTGATTTACCTTATGATAAATCTACAAAACGCAGAGTTCAAGTTTCGTCGGACGCCGTTAGTGTGGATGGATTATTTTTGGCAAATGTTTCTTTATCTGCATGATTTGCCATATATTTAAATCTTTTCCATCACTTGTCGGTGAAACTTACACATCAAAGGAACGAATGTTTAGAATTTACCTCTATCCACATTCTTCCCTATTATATATATATTATAATGAGGTTACCTAACCACTATGATAATAGCTTATGATTATAATTATAATATTTATATATATAGTATATATATTATATATTATAGTATGTATATTGTGTATATGATAATGGCACCGTTTGGTCGTAGTAAGTATAGGTCATATGTCATACCTATATATATATATATATACATATATATACTATGGTAATGGGCTGAATTTTTTGGCTGTACTTCCGAGGTCGCCGGTGAAGTCGCTTCAAGGTCAGCTAGGATTGAGTCGATTAGTGTTGAGTGACGACATTGGCAGAGTGTGACTTATATGGGTGTGTCGTAATTAATAAGGAGAGAGTAGTTGGATTCATTCCATTCTATCTGTGATACTCAAGGGAATGTGTAAAAGGTATACACAACGCGTGTATAAGTCAATATAACAGAATTAACGAAACTTACCCTAACCTAGACTTAGAGGCCAACAAAAGTCAACCAAACATACCTTACACGGCCTTTAAGTTCAGGTTATGATAAAGTTTGGTTAATTCTGTTAAACAGGGACTCGAGTCACTCGATCAAAAACTGAGTCCTGGTCAGAAAGTAAACATTTGCCTAATAATAATATAATAATATAATAATAATAAATTAATAATAAAATAATAATTAATAATAATAATAATCATAATAATAATCATAAATAATAAAAAGGCTTAAGCAAAAATTTTATAAATGAAAAACAAATTTAAAACTAAAATAAAAAGGAAACGTTAAAACTATTTTTGAAGCTTCGCATTTTTTAAATTTAATTCTTAACTGGTTCGAAAGTATTGATATAATAGAAGAAATGAAATGTATACGCGAAATACCTAAGAGCCTAAATAAGTTCACGATTCCACACTTTCGTGAGCGCCACGATATTAGCCCAGCGTAAACCTGCCTTTATTATTTTTGCGAGGTTATTTCTCTTTGGTTAGGATGACCTTTTTCACTTATTCGAGTTTTTTTTTCTTCCTATTTTAACTATTTTTTAAATTCAAAATATTTTCCTCAATTGAACCTCTTAATATTGTATCCACTTAATAAAAATAGCTTTTCGCGAATTCTACAAATCTCTAAAATTATTGAAATTTTTCGAAATGCGAAACATGTATATGTAAAATTCAAAAGAAGTTAATAAAATGATTTTTTTTAGAATTATATAAATATCTGAAATATATTTAACAAGATTTTAAAACTATTTAATTTATTAATACAACCCATGTTTTAAAATCAAGGTAAATTTTTAAATGATGTAATTTTTATAAAAGTTCCCGATTTGATCGCAAAAGTTTTACGTTTATATAAATTATGAAATATTAAGAAACAATTCATATGATTATTTATTTAAGGAATCTGTGGTAACCTAACGTCAATTTAACTAACCTAAATCCTTAACCTAACAACTTAGATAACCAAACTGACCTTGAGCGATTTCACGTCGACTCGAGTCACTTGATCAAAAAATGTCCTGGTCAGAAATTAAACTTTGCATAGTTATATAGGTTCATATATATTAGTATATAAGTTATATATATATATATATATAGTATATATATATACTATATAGATATATTATTATTATGATATATTAGGTATATAGTAGAGGCTATATCTGAACTATATATACTATATAATCGTATCATACTGTTATATGGATAATAGTATAATACTACTCTATATATATATATATTATAGTATATAATATATATAGTCTAACTGATATACTATGATATATTTATTAATATGGGTGTATATAAATATATATAGTAATATATTTATATATAGTATATAGTATAAATATTAATGTAGATATATATATATATAGATACTATATATATATATAGATATATGACTATAGCTATATATACTATAATAATTATGATATATACAGTACTATACAGGACATATACCAGTATGTTATATATACCGTTAGTATATATTATATATATTATTTATAATATA
>JABUQX010026233.1:60000-62500 GCA_015478945.1 Trachelipus rathkii
TATTTTTATACTATATTTTTTATTATATTATATTTTATAACCTACTATATTTTGTGATTATTATTATTTTTTTATTTTCATTAATTTATTTTTATTATTTTTAAATTATTATTATTTTAATATATTATTATTATTATTATTATTATATTATTATTATTATTATTATTATTATTATTATTATTATTATTATTATTATTATTATTATTATTATTATTATTATTATTATTATTATTATTATTATTATTATTATTATTTTCTTACATTATTTTATTTATTTATTTATTTATTTAACACAAAATTTCATTCCTTCTAATTATAATTTCGATAATTATCTAAATATAAAATAAATAACACAGCAGTATATAAAATTTAAGAATTTCTCAAAATTATTCGTATATGTAATTACAATCAAAAGATTTTGTTATAGTCTTTAATTTAAATGACTTTAATGTTGTGTGTAACCTTATTACTAGGAAATCTATTTGATCAATTAAACACGTGGGTTATGTGCGTTTTAATGTTGGTTTATACAAAGATATTCATAATTATAATTGGAATTCTATAAAAACATTTTTTTTTTGAAAAATCAAATTAAATATTCAAGCTGGACTCTCTCTCTCTCTCTCTCTCTCTCTCTCTCTCTCTCTCTCTCTCTCTCTCTCTCTCTCTCTCTCTCTCTCTCTCTCTCTCTCTCTCTCTCTCTCTCTCTCTTCATAAAATAAAAAAAAAGATTTCGATACAGTCACTTATATAACACCTTAAAAATTGTATTCTTTTTTTAAATTCGTTTAAAATTACACTTGAGGATTTTGTAATACTTTCCTGTTCTCCCCTAAGACTCCTTTTATTCTTTCATTTTATAAAGGAAAAAAATAAGATTAATAGAATATATATATATATATATATATATATATATATATATATGATATATATATATATACTATATATTAATATATAGTATATATATATATTATGTATGATAGTGTTTTGTATGTTGTAGTTAGTAACTATATCGGTTATTTTTTTTTTGTTATATGGTTTTATATATGTATATATATATGTGTGTTATATGTGGTAATTGTATGTGTGGTTTATTAGTGATATATAGTGGGTATTGTATTAAGGTTATTTTGTTGTTCAGTATTTTGTCAGTATTTTCCATTTTCTCTGATTTGCTTTACAATCATTTTGTTGCATCTGTTGTTGGACACGGTTTTAATTTTCCTTTAAAATAATCATTAGTGATGTTCATTAGGGTTCTATTCTATCATCAACTCTCTTTTTCATTAATGAACAATCTATCTACATTTTCGTCTGAAACAGCTCTTATGCCGACGACTTCACTCTTCATTATTCTTTTCAATTCGAAAGAAAGACGTTTCACATAACAAAAATTAGCTAATGCTTTAAGATTGATCTTATAACAACCGACCACTGATCTTTCTCATATTTAAAGCAAAGAAAATACTTCTTTTTCTTCAATGCTTCAAAAATTCAACTCCTTTATCCAGTTACTCAACCTAATATTCCACACAGCTACTACATTGTTTTACATAACATAACTATTTCCTTCTTGTCGTGATATTCTTGGCAATTTCTTTTCTCCTGGTTATTCTTGGAAGGACCTATTATGTCTCTCACTAAGCAAGTTTGTAATAGGTTTGATTTTCTGAGGCACCTTTGCAGAATTTTTTCACGCTACACCTGTTGTTTGAACTGTCTAGGGGTGGTGTTACCCCCTTGTATTGAGTATGCATCACATATATTTGCAAGATCCACACAAACTGCACTATTTGAGGTGTAATGGAAGGCTTTCGATTAATAACTGGATCACAACTCGCGCCTGATATTAAACTTTGCACTTCACTCATTCCACTGTCACACTCTGTATCATACCAGCGTTTCCGAACTGTGCACGTCTGAATTCTCTCATTATAACCATTGCTATTTATATTTACTGGGATTCACCTTCATGTTATGGCAAAACTCTTGTTTAGGTCATGTGTTAGGTTCTTTCTCTTTGAGCGAAAACGTTGGCGTTCGACTGAGTGCTTGTGGGTTCGCAGTGGGATATTGTTGGTTGTTTTTCTTTCTCCGTCCGACTCTCTAACCTGAGACTTAACCGCTAGGATCCCACTACTGGTAAAGTCTGACGCACTATGGGGAGTATACTAATAGTTGTTATTTGTGGTTGTGTTGTTATAGTGGTGGTAGGGTGTATATATAGTTATGTTATAGTTATATAGTATATTATTAGTATATGTGTTATTTATTAGTATATTAGTGTGAGTGTTTTAAAGTATTATATATATATATTATATATATATATTATATATAGTATATATCAGATAAAATATATATATATGTTTATATATATATATATAAGTTAGGTTTAATATTTAGTATATAATAGTTGTTATGATTTATATATTATTATATATAATAATTAGTTGTATGTTTATATGGTATATATTATATGTTTAGTAGTGTATATATAGTA
>JABUQX010026234.1:0-15000 GCA_015478945.1 Trachelipus rathkii
AAAGGAGATCATTGGGCTTCACACGACGGTATGCAATTTATCTGCTTATAATCCTCTTGTGGTCAAAGTATTATTACATTATTTTTCATCTTCGGCACTGTTTAATAAGAGGGACGGAGGAGTAAATTATTAACAATCAGGAACTATTTGAGAGAGTTACTCGAGGTCTTGAGCAAAAAGAGCGTTGTATAATTTTTTATTTTACTTTGAAAATATTTGATAAATTCAAGCAACAAACAACAACAAAACACAACAACAGATACAACAACATTACAACAACAACACAACACAACACAAACGCAAATGTGCCCATGGTATCTAGCCTTATGGGTTGTCTATATTCATATCTCTAACTATAAAGGAAAGGGATATTGATCCTCAAGAAGCTCTGTGTAGGAGGCGGTTACGCTCCCGAGATATCATATAACATCAACAAAATATGCATAATTCCAATCACCACTAATGTGGTAAATACCATATTCAAATCAACTTATTTTATTTATTGCGAGCAGATGTTTAAGGGTGCATTTCTTATTGGCAACCCAAAATAATAACAATGTGTTTCAGGAACTAAAGAAGATAGGAGTAATATCTTACTCATTGTTATCTATCGGTTACTGGCACAACCGACTCGTCTCTGGAGTCGTCTCAACAAAACCTAGTCGAGCGCAACGTAAGTGTGCTTTGATAAGCATCAAACTTATGATTAGATCAGAAATGTTGAGATCAATTAGCTAGATCAAACCATGACCCAGACCCAATATGTCCTGCTAAAATAGCAGTACGATCAGTTAATACGACTCAAGGATCTGGTCCGACTAGACCAGCTGACTATGTTATGGGACTGGGTCTAGGTCATAAGGGATAGGAGTGGGGTTCTCTCGGTTGATTGAATTACATCGAGTCAGTCTATCCAAGAGCCGCCTGCTAAGCATGGGACTCTTCAAGGGTTGTCGCTCATAAATGCGACAAACATATAAATTATAAAGGCCTAATAACTCACAGCAATACGAGCATTTCTCAGAAACACAGTTTTAGTCCATACGCAAGACAAAGAGTTAAGTTCCCATATCATTGACGTATACTAACCACACACGCTTAATACTATTTTATAAATTATATAACTATATAAAGACTCTTTCACGTTTTGTTCTGAGTTCGTCAATAGAGCCAGCTCTATTCCATTTATGAGCTATCTCAGAAGATAAGCTGCTCTATCATAAGCAACACTGAGAAGTCACCATCAAGTCATAGTATTATACTGAGAAATAGGTCACTCATCACTAAGGTTCATACGTAGGCACTGTACCTAGATCATCTTGTACCAGACACACAATAGAATCAAACACTACTTTAGACTTCCTACTAATCGACATCTTGGATAAAGGGAGTACGCGCGCTTGGTCTAGGATTGGTCTAAAGCTCTGACACGATAATTGATTCTGTACTGAATATAGCTGCCGTTCATATAAGGTCTGAGTATTAATATTCGCCGGAGTTCTCGTTGACTGTAATGCGTGCGAATTTCGATAATTCTCACTTCTATTAATCTACGAGAGATATTCACGAGAGTATGTGCAAAACAACATATGCACAAATACGTGTTGCTACTTCCTAACGGTGTTATAAAGACATAAAACACGACATAAATTTTTTCAAGCTAAGAAACAGACAGCATATGTGCTTCTTAATTAGTAATTACAACAACTATACACATATGAGCATTTTCCCACACAATTAGCTTATTTTGCGCGCTAAAATGATAATACACACAAAATTAGTATATTTTAAGAATCAATATAGACAATCTAAGCATGCAGTTGGGATTTATGTACGCAAGTTGGCTAGGAGAGAGAGCATGATTTCATACGAATGCCTAATCATGAATTTAGCTGAGACTCTTACTGCTTTAGAGTACTCCTAACAAGAATATAGACTCAATATGTCTTTTTGGTTTAAGTGCTATAACATACACCACAGAGAGTAACATATTATGGTGTAAACACCAATATATGCGAAAGTCTCAAATATCTCAACACGAAACCCAACATGAGAGATGAAACACACAAAACTTCAAGTATGGTTCACCTAATTGAGAGGAGGATCCACCCAGCTCTTCTTCTCGTTCTTCACTGTGTGCCATACATCAAATATGACTTGAATCAATAGATCAATAGATCATGGCTTATTATAAGGTTGAGGCCTTGAGAGAAGTGAACATTGGCATGAGTGCTAGAATTTGCGACCCATTCTGAATCAAACATCTAGCTAGTTATATGAAGCTCGTCCAGAAAGCGCTTTTATACCACAGCGCTTATGTAAAATATGCCACACACTATTTAATTGAAGCGAGATTAGATTGAACTCATTGCTTACACATCATCATTAGGATAGCTTGCTTTTGTCGTGATAGAGAGAAGGCAGAGAAGCCAACTGAGAGTATAGCTAAGAGAGTCTTGATATATATAGCTCATCTGAGATATTTAGAGCAATTTAAATCTATAAAGGCAAAATTAAAATACACTCCCAGAGAGACCGTATGGAACACATTTAAGAATTGTATCAAACCACGGTAAAATGTGATTGTCAAACAACTATATTTGCTTGACGTATCATTAACACGTAACTGAAACTCACATATCGAGATAAATGGTATCGAGACATACATTGAGGGTATATCCTGTAGACGTCTGGACAAGACGTCACAGCGAAAATTTCTTATACGACACACCTCTACAGAAACCGGCTCAGCACCAATGATTTGCCGGAAACCATTCTCGTTTCTTCGGGCCGACGACCCAAGGCCTCTTCCAGAGCCTCTTAACCACTAGGCAGTTACTAAGGCAAATGCTAGGGCGGCAGATAATGAGGGCGGCCCTAGGTGGCTAGAACGCGCAGACAGCGACAGCAAAAAAAAAAAAAAAAAAAAACTATATATATATATATATATATATATTATATATATATTATATAATATATAGATTATATTATATATAATAATATAATATTATATATATGTTGTTATATATATATATATATATATATTATATATATTAATATATATATATATATATATATTATATATATATATTCCAGTTGTCACCACACTCACTCAACGGGGCAAAGCCTCTATTCAACGGAGAGGGTGTTGCACCATCAGAAGTTCAACTTAACGTAGCAAATTACGGCATATGAACACAGACGCAAGTTTTGAATGAGGGAGATTAAAAGTGTGGGCATGCCCAGTGGATCACACCAAACTCTGTCTGCATGTCATGGCGAGATCACGTGAGATCCAACCAGAAACCGAGGTGACGAAAAGCCTCATTCCTCATAATAACGTCCACTTGAACAGCGGAACTAGCCTTCAGACTTCCGTGTGAGTGCATCCAATATAAAACTACTCTTTATATTCATCAGAAAGCGGACCCTCTCGTTCGCCGCCAAGGGGGGTTTCCAAACCACAGCACCTCTCCCTCCTTTCTCATAGTTCTCCTATGACTGGCGTCTCTCCGCGCTTTACATCAATTCACCGTGCGCTGCGGTTTATCGCGACTCTGCCTCTTAGTTCTCGAACCTTTCTCGATTCCTCTGGCCCCTTCTTCCGTGCTGTTCCTTCTTTCTCTATGCACTCCGTGCGCATTTCTACTGCTCTTTGAGTCCAGAGTGGTAACCCTCCCTCCGGTGAGGGTTAGCACAAACGACCAGTATCATATAGCACCCAACCTATCCCTTGTCGATTCGCTCAACTATGACTTGCAGCGTTCATACATTGACGACTAGCTCCTCGTACTTACTACGCGTATTCTGAGTGCGAGTCGCTATACTATCCTCCTGTATTTACCTTCACCAGTTATGTCATCTTCCGTGCTATTTGGCCTCTATCTTTTGACCTTTCTCTAGATTCAGATGGGAACCCCTCCTCCGCGTGGTTTCCACAAAACCAACTCGTGCGTGGCTGCAGCATTTACTCATGCCCCTCTCCCCTTAGATCTATCTTAGCTAGCCACCTCATTAAACTCTCCTTCTTCTCTTACGCACTTCCGTGCATTTCATCCTTCTAAGAAATTTACTATCTGGAAGGAACCAGCACCCCTTCTCCCGAAAGGGTGGCACTCACCCGGAACCCCATACAAAGGGCGGATGAGTGCCTCATCTTCTCAGCTCATATGAATTCGACGGTAACGAGAAGAAGGAGCAAGCAGAGAATAATGAGACGAACTGCCAATTACGAGGAAGCAAAACTAAATTAGTTCATTCTCCATTTGTACTCTATATTTAATTCACTATACATATCAAACTATACTATATGAGTTCTGTTAGATGTGAGGTTTTTTACCCTAAAAAACATATATTTTTTTGTATTATTAAATATATGTTAATGATATATAGCTAAGGATGTATTTTAATAATTGTCAAATCTATGGAGAGAGATCATGAAAGTAGTAAAACCGTCTCAAAAGTAGAATAATATAGGAAAGCATATATTGGAAGTGTTATTATTTATAAGTATGAATGGAGAGATTTGTTAAGATAAGTTGAGTATTATTTTTAAAAGAGAATTATAATAATTTCACACTCACTCACTAATAGGATTGAGTACGACCTGATATACCGCAATACATTCATACTAGAGGTAAAAAATAACTCTAATATCTATATTTTTAATTTACACATTATATATTTCTTGTTATGAATTAATATGGTTTATATTCTTAGAAGAGAGGTATTCACAGCAAGCGAAGAGGGCAATTCTTAACTCACCGATTTCAGCAAGATTATAGGGAGCAAGGTTCCTGGAATCACTTTTCGCAATGAATGTCTTCGAGGAATTGATATCAGAGTGATCCTCATTGTGCCCACGTGTATCGGCGCAATCTACACTGTCACTGACAGCGCGATATATGCGGACCTTATGAACCCTCAGACTATCCTATGAATTTTCATGTGCGAATATTTAAGTAGTTTATGTTTTATGAGAGCAGAACGCAGCTAAGTAGGATAAAGACGATTATAAAGTTACACACATCGAATGGGCGGAAAGAGAGAACAACGGAGAGTGAAAACATCACGATTGAACCATCAAAAATGATTTATCGATCATTTAAAACCTTCTAGGGAACCAAAAACCCCTTTGGGGGCGTCCGCCCCCCTTTCTTGGGGGTAAAACCTTTGAGTTCGGGTTCAAAAACCTCTGAAGTCGGTCTTTCACCAATTGAGGAGCGTGTTAAAATTCGGTCTACAACCGACCTAAGAGAGAGAATCACCCGCCTCAAACTCTTGCGACGAGCGTCAAGCTTTCGAAATAAACCCCGTGATGTCTGCTAAACTGTGTTGTACTATCAACATGTTGCAACTTCCGGTTGCAAACTTCCGGAAGCCGGTTTGCCGTCAGTTGTAGGCACTTCTTCACATAGACGTTCACCTCACAATTATAGCTCATACCGTATGACCGATCTAAATTAATTATGTAACTCACAGGCAAAAGCAAATATATACAATAAGGACATCACTCTAGAGTAGAAGTAAGGTATAAGGAGGAAATGCCTAGATAATCGAGTACTCAGTATTATAGATATAGTTGATGTATATAAATATATATATAAGGTAAAAAATAGAAGACCAAGAGATGGCCCTTTATTATATACAAGAGTTTGGTATAAGGAAATTTTAGGTCACTATACAGAATATTAAATCAACGTGAGTATGAATATACAGTAATTCGAATAAGAGCGAGTATGATAAAGGTCAAGATTACAGAGAGATTGTTAGAGGCATGTATGATCTGTGGTTGCGACTAAGATGGAGTACCAAAAGGATTAGGGCTCTGCCAATGCATTTAAAGTTGAGATTGTTCCGTGAGACAACTAGCGAGTGAGGAGCTATTGCGCTCACTCTATCAGGTTTTTAGAAGTTGAAACACGCCGAAGCGACTTTATGTGTCTGTAACGTAGAAATTTATAAGTTTAGGCCCTGGCTCTACGATATTAAGTTTGGTTAGGTATTGTTAGATTATTGCGTTTATTACCAGTTAAATAATATCTCAATATGTCTAGAAATGAAGTAGCAAGTACAGAGAGAAGGAGTATAAATTATAGTAAATAAATTTTAGTCTATATCATATTCCTATATATAATGATATTATCTGAGTGGCAACTTATTAAGTGAGATTCATCTAAGACCTGAATTTAGACCAGTAAGTACAAAGGTATACGCTATACGAACTAATTAGTGAGATTTTATATGTTAAGGGTAAGTGTAAATTGAAGTTAGTATATAGAATAGTGAATTAAAACCTTGACTCATTATATAATATAATTACTATATAGACTTTGGTTTTTGTCTAATGTAAACGCTCACGCATTATCACTCAATATCAACGATTAACAGTTATTACCCTACCTTATCGAGGTATCAGAAATACCGAATAGCGACTCACCAAGAGTCAAATCAGTCATTAATCCGTATAATTTAATATATATAGTATTACTTATATATATATATATATATATATATATATATAATATATATTATATATATATATATATATATATAGTATCGAATACATATGGAATAGATACGGATATATTTTGATCACGAGACTGAGTTTCGATATCGAGAACTTGGCGCGGCAGAACACCGCAGATGTTAGAGACCTTTACCATCACAACTATATATACCATAATATATACGGATATTATACCCGATTTAATAAGTGAGCTCATATAGTATTAAATAAAACGTACTGTAGTAGTAGTCATAGTAGATAGGATATATAACTGTGATTAGAGAGATAAAGTAATTAAAAATTTATTAAGTAAGTAATATATATATAGATTAATATGTATATCATATAATTTCAGATTTTACCTACTAAATATAATGAGAAAGTACTAGAAGGTGAGTGGTGTATATATTATTCTATAGAGTAGACTATAGATAGATTCATAGTGAGTGAATGATATAACTATATGGTATCATAATATCAGAAAGATTGTTGCTTCTTACAATGTGGGTAAATTCGCTGACTCATAGGGATACACTCTAAGAAAAAGCCGATATTTTTATTACGACAGGAGTTTCGGAATGTGTATCAAGTGGTTTCTTGAAATTTATGTTAGATGTTAATGTACTTTTAAGTAACATTTCTTTAACAGGATCTAAACCACACTCAAAAACAGACAAGTTATGAGCAAAATCGAGAATATTTAGACATAAAAACGTGAAGGCAATGCATGGAAGAAAATGATTCGGAAGCATTACTGGAAATTATAAGACTTTGAATTCTTGATGACTAACATGAAGTTTATGAAATTTGGATATACTAAATTAAGAAAAACATTTCAAAATGTTGGAATTATAGATAAAAAAAAAAAAAAAAATCACTTAAAGATTGTGTTCTGATACAGTAAATGTCACCACTTAATAAACCAAATAAAAAACTCATTAACGTGTCATATTTAAATAACTTGTAAAGGTTGAAGACATTGTAAATTGTAACAATAATTGGACAAGAATCTGATGATGCTGCAGTAACGATTGAAAATTATAGATTTGTACTCGTACAAGTTGTAATAAGACAAAATATCCCGGGGTATTTATGTTCATGTGAGCTGTAGAAATTCGATTTTATAACTCGAGTCTCCTGAGTAAAGTTTGTTAAAGCGGAGTACTTGTTCTCAAATACTTTATAGCAGCGAAAAGAGTGTATCAGGGAGTCTTGTTAACTCTGTTAGGAGACTAGAGACGAGATGATTTTATCAATCCCACAAGATAAGCCTATCTAAACCTTATGCGATAAAATATATATTGTGTTCATTAATGAAGAGCTAAGAAAGATTTTTAGTATTTAAAGCTAATATTAGAAACCTCTATTGAGAAGTTAGAAATTGATCAACGAGAAAGAGACCTTTAAAAGAATTTTATCTTTTGATATCTGGAATCAACAGCGAATTTATAACAAGCATAGTTATACATCAAATAATAAAATTTTCTGACACGGAAAATGATGAAGACAAAATAAAGTTATGTCTGGAACATATTAATACGAGTTTAGACGGCAATCGAATTCACTAGCCTCTAGCGTCTCATGACAGAAACAATAACAGGTTTTAGTTGAGAGTTATAGAGAGTGGTATTCCACGGATAGCCATTGAGTTTAGATTGTCAACCCTCATCGGATGTTTAGTAATAGTCGACTAGTCAAGTCCCGCCGCGCTGTGCCAATATCTGCCATCTTAACATACACATACAGTAATACACGACAAAACAAACACAGAAACAAAAAAAACAGAATCAACGTGAAATTCAGGTTAAAATTATTCACATACTAAAACCCCTAAATTTAAAACCTTAAATGTTAAAAAGTTTAAAACGAATTTACAGTAAATATGTAAATATGAAAATCAATAAAGTTTAAACATATCTAAACGCCTTTTACACCCATACAACATACAGCGAATAAAAAAAAAAGGTAACGTAAATTGATTTAAACATAAAAAACTTAAATAATTTTAAAAGTTTCAAGGGCCAAAACTAATAAGAATCAAATCTTAAAACTGGCTGAAACGACGAAATTCAGACTTTATGTAAGCCCTTCCTTTTATATATATATACTATATATATATATTACTATATATATATATATATATATATATTATATATATATATATATATATATATATAATTATATATATTATTAGTATATTATATATATACTATATATATATATATATTATATATAGTATAAATAATTAATATATATAGAATAAATGATAATATAAGGATATTACTATTAATATTATTGGTATATTATTGATATATATTTATATTATTTAATATATAGGATATATTTATATATATTTTGTATCTATAATAATATAATATATTATATTTTTTTAGTGATAAATATTTAATTGAATTACTATATATATATATTATATATATATATATTTATATATATATTACCGTAATAGATATATATATACCGGTATATATATATATAATATATAATATATATATATTATATATTATATATATATATTATATATATATTATAACTATATATATATTATATAATTATATATATTTATATATTATATATATTATATATATTATATTATATATATTAATATATATATATATCTATTATATATAATATTATAATATATATATATATATATATATATATATATATAGTATATATATATAATATATATATATATATATATAATATATATATATATATATTATATTTACTATATTAATATTATTAATATCTATAATTATCTTGAAATGAACTAGGTTGATTTTTATTTTTGCCCTAATTCGTTATTCATCGCCAACAGGTACGACCTCTCTCATGATATCTACATTGCAGAGATTCGAATCCCACTCGATGAAGTGTCTGCTGATTTTAATACCATTTTAGCATCTGTGGTCGATAGCAACCTTCCAAGTATGGTTTCTCAACTTAATTATACTATCTCCCGGAAATATCCTGTTTCTGTTTTTCCGGGGAAACAACAAGACCCTCTTAATGGTGGCGAACACCCGTCCAAGAGTGGATCTTGCAAACCAGACTATCCCCACTTAGCTTTCGGTATTGAGCCATACGGACTTATCTTAAAACAAAAAGAAACCCGTTTGGCACTAGGTACCTGTCCTCTGTCCAGCCAAAGCGGGCTCGCCGCCCTGACATGCTAAAACTGGGGTCAGTTCAAGGGAGGTCAGAGGAGGTATTGGATGAGACCTCACGTGGCCGCGGTCTTCCTTCAGGAACGCGTGACTCTGTCTAGATATGTGCTTAGGATGGGTTGGTTGTTGGTGGACACGGGAGTAAGGAGTCTTATTCCCTCCCTACCTCTTCCTTCCAACCCACTTTTGATTTTGGAACCGTCGGACTGCAGCCATCTATCACTACCTCGGGCGCGGACAGGCTCCTGAATTTTTGACGCACGGTGTACCAACACGATCATGCTGTCTTTCTAATTTGTTCTCCTGTCACTGTACTCTCCTTCCCGAATGACAAACCATTAATACTTGTCCTCCTTAATTTTCTCCAAGCCCTTGATGAGGCACCTCCTGGAGGGACACAGCCCCCCTTCCCAGTCTGCTAAAAGGTCTGTCAGGGAAGCGCCAGCTGGGAAGAATATTCGAAATGTGGAGTTTGACTTGGCACGCCTTTTCGGAGAGCACTTTCCTGTTGTGGCCAGGAACCCCTCTCGTGAAGCAGGAAGGTCCATACACTTATCCCTGCTGCAATGATTTTCCCTCTTCCCCGGGGTTGACGAAGGTTGTTCCGGTCAGTGGGTGTAACCGAGCAGCTCGCCGACCGTCCGACTTATCCTCTCAGAAACTCTGCCAATCTCAAACATTATAGTGACTATTTGTTCACGGATCGTCCTGAACATTGGTTAATTTACGCCACCTGTTCATGGCCAACGTTTTCTTCACAAATGGAAATGGGCGGATATTTTGGCTATGTACGAAGGAACTAAAAAGAATTAACTTGTCGCTCACAAGTCGTGTGAATATTTGTTTTTACAGGGAAACTAAAAACTTTTCGCAGACTCGACGACTTTTTTGCAACCTTCGAGGTATAGGGAATCCTTTATTTCCCCCTCCTGAACACAATTGCTTTAGCGACAAGAGGGTGGGGGGGAACGGATCCCTTGCCTTCACGATCCCTGTTCCGCATATCAACTCCATTCCCATCTCCACTCTCTTACATGCCGTAGCGGGACTATATCCATCTTGAAAACACTCCTTACACGACTGGTGCTCTAGTGTGACCTAGCAGCCCAGCTGTAAATATGCCAAGAAGGACCCTTGGTCAATAAATTTTTTTAAGTCTTCCGCCTCCCATGTTAGTCCTCGGTGATTTTAACCTCCTCCACCCTTTGTGGGGAGACTCTGTTACGTCCCCAATACCGATTGGATATTGAGTAAATTATTTTGCAAGAATTTCCATTGTGATATTGCCAACATGGGTATCCAACCTTTGAGAACGTTTGATACAGGCGCCTCTCTCCTGTAGTTGACGTCTAGTTGTGTTTCCATCTTCGTCTTTAGATCAATTTTGGGTGAGAAAGGTCGGCTTTCCTCTGAGGCATTTGGCAATCTATCCCGTTCCCCGTCCGCTTGTGATAACAAAATCTTTCATCCCCACTAACGACAAGTTCTGTCGGCGCGCTATGCAGAATATCCTGGTCTTCCTTTCATTAGGCCACTTACTTTTCCCATCTTTTCTGCAACTACCCTGTTCCTATTGCCGGCGGACACCTTCCCCTACTTTCAGGAAGCAATCCTCCAGCGGCAACGAACCATGCACCTCATTCATCTGGGACCAGCAAATCGACAACTCTCTGGTGGAACAAGTGAATGTGCTGGGCCTAATCGTGATAAGTGTATAATTATGATAGGTTTTGTAAGCATAGAAGACAAACTCCCTATCTCCCTTTCAACCTTGATCGTTATTGTTCAATTCCGTTTTGATTATGCTTGTGGGTGGGTGTTGCCGAATGCCTCGGGTCCGGGCGTATTAAATCTGGTTACACGTATATATATTGCTGAATGAGTTTTTGCAAACTACGAATTTCACCAGTTTCATTCTTTTAACACCTGTGTCATCGGTCCATAAAAAAATTGCGAAAATGTTTCATCGAAAACATACCATGCAGATTCACGGCATATCGCTCCCTGGCTTGCTTACCCTGTCACCGCTTTAACCCTCTGATGTCGTAATTGGGTTATCACTGAAAGCTCTTCGTTCCTTGCTCCAGCGGCTCCCCGGTATTCTTAAACCTTTTCGTTCCGACCAGCCTTTGTTGTCAGGCGTGTCTGGATTTTTCTGTTCAACCAGGAGATATAGCGCCTTCCATTACAACAGATTATTGCCTTATTACATTAGAGTAGATTTCTTAATGACGGCCCTAGAAACTTGCCACGCACAGGATAGATGCGTCTGACCCTAGACGCCTGGCATTTCCTTCCAGTTATGGTTTCCCGGCTGCTTATCCCCTTTGCCCGTCCACTGTAATTTTCCTCATTCGGTTGTTCTGAGCTTATAGCTATATGGAATATGGTGTATGCGTTATGTAGCTGAGAGGTGGATGGGGGAGTCTCTGTTCCTTCGAGAGTTCGTCTTGTTGGTATAGCTGTTTTGTGGTGGGGTGATGATGAGTGTTGTCTGCCCATTCACAAACCTGGAATAGGGATCGACCCTTCTTCCGATAACCAATTTTCCCTATTTCATTGACTTGGCAAAAAAATTAAACATGCAGCGCTGAAGGAGGAATTTGCTGGCCTCGATTTGTCTTGTTTCCCATTTTGGAGCAACTCCATGGGCATTTTCGACTAATCATTTGGTTTTCGTCACCGGTTCGGTCTACTTGATCCTCGTCCTTTGGTTGGATCAACGAGTCGTTGAAGACATTGGCTTCAGAACAAAAAAATACCTTGGCCCGTTTTCTTTGATCTCGAAAAGGCCGTATGATATAGCACGTAGAGGTGGGGGTTTTTGTGGCGGAGTCCTTCATTATTGGGCCATATGAAGTGAACTTCCCCTCTTCTTCGGTTATAAATATAGTTAGTTTCGTTTAAAGAAAAGTCCCGTTATGTGTACCACAAAGGACTGTGTCGATACAATTTTTGTAATGCGATGCGAAGGTGGTGCCACAGGTTAGTGTAATGGAGCGTGTTGCTTTCCAACAATAGTGTTCAACGATAGTCGAGATACCCATCCTGACCTTTTCTTTGGTTTTGTGTTGTGTCTTCCATCTTGTTGACGAACTGTGTTGCCTGTTCTCTGTGTTGAGGGTGGTTTCATTGGATGCAAGTAATCTTTTCCGTGTAATGGTGCGGTCCGACAAGCTTTCGCAGCTGACCTCTGAAGTGCATTTCTTTTCTTGGTTGGTTCTGTACGCGTTGACTTTACATTCTCACGTCAAACCTACAGCCGTTTGCTTTTTCCAGAGAAAAATCCCCGTGTAGGGGTCGCATACATCGCTTCCCTATATTTAAATAATCTCTATGGCTCCCCTTGCCGTTGATGTTGTGCAGTAGAGTGAAGCGGTAAGGTTGCTGGGGTCTGCTGCTCAAAATGTGGCCCGTTTCACGGACTTCGATTCTCGCTGCCTTGCCTCGTATTGCAGGGATGTGTGCTCGGCTCATCCCGCAAGCCTAGTGTTACGCTGTCGTTCCTTGGATCTCTTACGAGGTCAACCTCACCTCCAAAGACAACTTGGGGGTTGCGGACAGGTAAAACCATGCCCTCCACCTTCTACATCATGCTGGTGCTGGATAAAACTGAGACTATGGCTGTTCCATATATGGGCAGACCGTTTCCAGTCCTACATCCGTCTTCTTGATCCCATTCAGACCGAAGGTCTGAGAATAGCCACTGGGAGCATTTTGTTACTCTCCGAGGGAAAGACTGTAGGTGGAGGCGGGGGTGATGCCCTATCCCTACGGAGGGAGCAGCTTGTGTGCTCACTATCCCCAAGACCCGTATTAAAAGGTCCTACCGGGTCATCGGCCTGGACATCTTATTATATGAGCTCTGTCCATCACAACCCTTATTTTGGCCAATAGAGCTCGTCCATCACAACCCTTATTGGCCTTTGGTTGATGCTGTTACTTCCATCTTCGCTTTCCTAGACCTTCCTCAGCGAGCGATCATGGACTATGATTTCACCCCTACCAATTCAAAGTGGGTTTATCCTCCTCCTGTTCTCTGCAAGGGGATAGGATTTTTACCAAAGTCGGAGCTTCATCCGATGCAGTTGAGGGATTCCTTCCTGTCCCATGGGGACGTCCATACCACCTCTATAGCAGTTTAGACCGATGGTTCCAAGACGGAAGGAGGTGTGGGGGCTTCGGCTGTTTCCGGACATCACTGACTCCCACACCCTTCTACCGTATTCGTCTGTTTTTTCGGCTGAATTGATTGTGGTGTCCCTAGCGGTGAACAAAATCATCACCATCAACAGTGGGAGTAACTATGCCATCTTTTCCGATTCCAGAAGTGCTATCCAGGCGTTGCTTGGCAGATCAACCCAGAACACTTTGATCTCTGCCATTCAAAAGTCCCTCTGTTTGTTGCCTATGAAGAAGCACAACTTTGCATTTTGTTGGGTTCTCTCCCATGTGGTGTTCCTGGTAATGAACGGGGCGATAGGGAGGCCAAACAGGCAGCTATGCACAGGGTGTCGAGTGACCAATACCTTCCCCCCTGCTGTACGCCTAAGCCATTTTCCTGCTACAGATTATTCCATCAAATACATCGGGGTTTCCTCTCTGGCTGTCAGACATGTTTGGCGGAGAATGCTCATAGCACCAAACTACTGAATATCAAACCCGTCATTGGAAGGTGGTCTTCATCTAGTAGAAGGAGTCGCTCCTATAGGTGGTACTGGCTCAATTGCGTCTTGGTCATACAAATCTCACACATGGATTCCTTATAACGCGTTGGGATCCCCCGACCTACCCTTTTTTTGCTCCTCCAATTGTCTTCTTGCTATTGTGACTTCGCTTCTATCTCCCTCACACGTTCTGGGTTCCTGTGAACTCTATGGGCAAGGCTGGCGCACGTCTCATACAAGGACCCCTTTAGGCGTATCGAATGACGTGTCACCTCCCACCCTGCTCAATATAAGTTGGCACATTTCACCCCTATAATCTCTCTTCAGCATCTTCTTCATCACACTCATATCCGAATCTTCTCCCTTTCGTTGTGATCGAGTTTTTGCCTTCCTATTGGAGCTGACAATCTTGTATAAGATCTAACCCTCTCAGCCTTGTTAATATTTCGTTCGATTAGGGATTTCCACTCCCGTTGGTTTACTAACACGGTATAGCCTCACTTTTGTGTGATGTGGAGGTCCCAATGCATCCACTCAAAAATTATTATTATTATTATTATTATTATTATTTATTATTATTATTATTATTATTATTATTATTATTATTATTATTATTATTATTATTATTATTATTATC